>JAIGNY010000694.1:0-50337 GCA_020152595.1 Chiridota heheva
TTCATTCTAAATTGCATTAAACGGCGCTTAGCGTTTTATTTGAAGCCGACGATTGAAGTAGTAAACTGTAACAGCTACTGACACGGTTTTTCAGAAAGTTCAAAATCAGAGATTAAAATACGTTGTTTTATTCTCTTCTTACTTTTCCATATATCGCGTTACAAAGAGCAAATAAAAAAAACTCAACAGAAACGTCACCTCGCCGACGCATTTTGGCTTGCCTTTTATTCTGCTTATTTATCTTTCCTTTTATGCAAACGAAATAGAAAGGGAAACCTCTTCAACGGGGCGCGGTTGTAGTATTTTGCAAATTTGTTGTACAAAACGGACATAAACATAATGTAAGTCGCAGTAACTTTTCTTAATTGATTTTAAGTCCAAAATGATTCTCTCTTGTAAATGGAACATCCCAAATTTCCTCATTAAGTAAATGATTGCTTAGCGTGTTACACGATTTTATACGTGGTGCGATTGATTCGGTGCAAAACATTGGTAAATTCTATCAGGAGAGGTTTAAAACATGATGGCTCCCCCAAGTTGCTGAATAAGCGTATGAGGCCCCTAGAAAACAATTTTATTTCCTGCTATAGGAAGTTTGTTTATGGATATAGCAGTAATACGTACAGTACAGATAGTTGCATTTCATTAATGGAAATACACTACATGTTTTCTAATATTCTTGTATTATTTTAAGGATCGTCAGGGGCGTAGCCAAAGGTGGTCGTCGGCAAATTGAACATGCTTGTCGGCAAAAAAGGTAAAGGGAGGTGAAAAAGAAGAAAGAGGAAAAAGAAATGGAATAAGCCATAACAAATATGTCAATTTTTTTATTTGATATCCACAACTGGCAGACTGGAAGGCAGGGCCAAGCATGCAAGATGAGTGGTGAAATATATAGTAAGGGATGACCGTTTTTTATATTTCCTGAAATTTCCGATAAATCAAAATCAAATGGTGTACACCCTTATAAAAAGTCGGGCATTAAATTAACAAACCTAGGCAGTTTTTTAACCAACTGTTAATTCCAGATGCCACCTGGGCACAGATTTTACTTCAAAGAAGAGAGCAGGAAATATTTTCGAATTGTAGGAAATGAAATAATTGTATTTTTCCCTGTGACAGTAATCTTCATGTTTGTTTTGTAGTTTTATAGATTCACAAGAAGAAAAAAATGTTTAAATTTGATGTCCCCATTTAAAAAAAAATATCAATATTTCCCTTGCAAATTTCCCTTTTTCCCTTTTTACATTCGGAAGGGCAACATTAATATCACGAAAATTTCAAATTGCATAACCTTTTCTGTACATTTTTTAATTGATCAAAGAATATTTTGAAACAATGGGTAAATGAGATGTAATAACAAAAATCAGAGTGTTGCACTGTATCAGTTACAATGTCGCTGGTCTTAAACAGTGTGCAGAGGTTTTGGGGAAAAGTGGCGAAAGAAATAGAGAGCCTTTTCTAAAACTGAAGTTGCAAAACTATCATCAGGTATGGATAGGGCATATCAGTACGCCCTGGACTAAGCGGTAAAAGTAATAAAATTCTTTTAGAACTGAAGTTGCATCTCTATCGTCATGAACGGATACGGCGTATCAGTACGCCCTGAACAAAGTAGTGAAAGAAATATAATATTTTTCAGATATGAAATTGTATCACCGTCATCAAGTAATAGATAGGGCGTATTGGTACGCCCTGAACTTGGTAAAGAAGCTAGTTTCTGGAAAATTGCATCACTTTTATGATGTTTAAATGAGGCGTATCAGTACGCTTTGGACTTAGCACTTGGTAAAGAAACTATGGATGTTTCTGGAAAATTGCATTACTTTTATGATGTTTAGATGGGGCGTATCAGTACGCCCTGGCCTTAGCACTTGACAAAGAAATTATAAATGTTTCTGGAAAATTGCATCACTATCAGCAGATATGGATGGGGCATATCGGTACGTCCTGGACTTTTGTTTGAAAACGTTAGACTGACCAATTAATTACTAGGTATGAATCCTTGTTGGAAGATGCTGGGTGGTGAAAAACAAGCAGTACATGAGCTGTGTTTTAAATTGTATGGAAATAAACTTTACAAGCCTAAAAAGAAAAACATCTTTTTTCCTGTGTCGTAAAGCCTAAATGCAACATATTAGAAAAAAAATAAGCCAAATTATAGTTAAATATAAATTTAACTATAAATACACAATTCATTGACATGACATAAAAGGAAATACAAACTTAAAAAAGTTAAAGCAGATCAACCCCAATTATGCTCAACAGAACAGTACTAATGCCGTCTACCACTGTACTAAGTTAATATCTCAGGTTAATTTTTTAACGAAAGTCTATTGTTATGCAAATAACCTAATTAATATGCATATTACACCTTACCATTATGCGCAGACAATGCTCTTCATATAAATGATCATTTGTGTAAACAAAATACCCACTCCCACTTTAACTTAAGAGATATTATAGATTTAAATATTTTCATTGTTATGCAAATAAGCTAATTACTATGCACACACAACCCCAATCATGCTCAACTGCAAAGTACCAATGCAATCTACTACTATGCCAAGCTTATGTCTCAGGTTAAATATTTTCTACGAAAGTCTATTGTTATGCAAATAACCTAATTAATATGCACACTTTACCTCACTATCAAGTGCAGACAATGCTCTTCACATTTATGATCATTTGTGCAAACTAATTTCCAACATCCACTTTAATTTAATTTACAAATAATTTCATTGTTATGCAAAGAAGCTTATTAGTATATACACACAACCCACAATCATGCTCATTTGAACAGTACCCATATGTTCTACCCCTGCGCCTAGTTATATGAATGTACACCATTCATAACTTAAGCTATGCGCCCATGTTAAACATTTTGCATGGCAGCGTATTGTTATGCAAATAACCTAATTAATATGCACACTTTTCCTCACTATTAAGGGTTGACAACGCTCTTCACATAAATGATCATTTGCTAAGCTAAATCCATCCGAGCCTTTTGGCTTATTGAGCCGGTGCTTATTCCTGGTTTTCACGGCGTAAGCGGACGAGAGTACATTACTACCCCTGGACAGGACGCCAGTTCATCGGAGATTAACTCCCCAGCGCGTGCTGGTACTCATTTTACAGCTGGTTGGACTGAAGCAAGTAGAGTAAAGTGTCTTGCTCAAGGATACAATGAAGCGCTCACGACAGGAATCGAGCTTGGTACCTCTCGAATACGAGCATGAGTCCTTAACCACTACGCCACAGCAACTCTCCATGATCATTTGAGTAAACAAAAATCCCCACTCCCACTTAAACATAAGAGATATCACAGATACCAATAATTTCATTGTTATGCAAACAAGCTAATTAATATGCAGACACAACCCCAATCATGCTCAATTGAACAGCACACTTGCCATCTACTACTGTACACTGTACGAAGTAAATATCTAAGGTTTATCTTTTTCTACAAGTCTATTGCTATCCAAGTAACCTAATTAATATGCACATAACACCTCACCAGTGTAGACAATGCTCTTCACAAATATAATCCTTGGTGTATACTACATTCCCCACTCCCGCTTTAATTTAAGGGATATCATAGATATAAATATGTTATTGTTATGCAAATAAGCTTATTAGTAATCACTCACAAACCCCAATTATGCTCATTTGAACAATACCTATGTCCTCTACCCCTGTGCCAAATTATATGAATGTACACTACACCCAATTTGAGCTATGCGCTCATGCTGAACATTTTGCATGAAAGTCTAACGTTATACAAATAAACTAATTGATATGCACACTTCCCCTCACCATTGAGAGTAGACAATGCCCTTCATAAATGATCATTTTTACAAACAAAATCCCTACATCCACTTTGATTTAAGAGATCAAAGATACATATATTTTCATTGTTATACAAATAAGCTAATTAGTATGCACACACAACCCAATTCATGCTCATTTGAACATAACCTATGTCCTCTACCCCTATGCCACTTTACATGAATGTACACCGTTCATAACTGAAGTTAAATGCTCATGTTGAGCATTTTGTGCGAAAGTCTATTGTTATGCAAATAATCTAATTAATATGCACACTTCTCCTCACCATTGAGTGTAAATAATGCTCTGCATATATGATCATTTGTTCAAACAAAATCCCAACTCCCATTTAATTAAGAGATCAAAGATACAATAATTTTCATTGTTATGCAAATAAGGTAATTAGTATGCACACCAACCCCAATTATGCTCACTTGAATAGAGCCTTTGACAAAAAAATTGCATTATTATGCTAATAAGCTAATTAGTATGCACACACAACCCCCCAATCATGCTCAATTAAACAGTACGTATGTCCTCTACACCTATGGCAAGTTACATGAGTGTACACTATTCATAGCTGAAGTTGTAAAAACTTAAAGTAAAAAAGATTTTTAACTAAAAACTTTATTCAACCGGATGTCGTTGCCAAGCTCTATTCGAATTGAATAGTTGAGCTAAAAAATTAGAAAGAGATCTATGGACAAGTAGCAACGACTTGAGCTTATAATTTGAGAAAAATATACTATAAATCATGATAATTTCCCAAAGAATAAATTTATTATCATATGTTTTAGAAATTTGATTGAAATTTTGTGACATCACATCACGAAATCCTCTAATTTACCATATATTAACTAATCGTTTTTCAACCCATCACAAATGTAACTTAAATGGTAGCAGATAAATATGGCATAGAAAACTTGAATCTCCATCATACCCTTTATCTAAATTCAGAAGAAGAAAAAAGGGTTTGAGAATTTTCAGAGACTGAATTTTAGGAATTTTTTAAAGAATTACACTGAAAGTTTGTAAGCCATCTTCTCTTTCATACATCACAACTTATCCAAACATTAAACAATCTTCAAACTTTGATAAGCCTGTAACTCCGAAATTCAAGGTCCTTTTGACATCATAAAGACTATTTTGTTCAAAAGTTAAATTCATCTTTAACATTTTGTGGCGAATACAAAATCCCTACCTGTCCAAATACCTTTAAGAATTGCACTATTATACATTACGAAATAATATTTGCTAAAGGCATAATTATACCAACTATGACATAACAGACGTGTGTTTGTTCAAAAAGCAGTTATTTAACAAAAGTCTTGCCTACTCATTAGTATGCAGAATATCAGCAAGATATGAACAATAAATTTGAAGTGCATATCTGCAGACAATAGTAAATATGTTTAACAAACATGAGGCGAATCAAACATATCAATCATGAGGGATGTACCATCTCTTCCCCCCTTTTGACTATTTAAGATGTCTTTTACTTGGCAATGAATTGCTTTCAACAAAGAAAAGAAAATGTCCCGGGACGGTATTTTACAATACAAACCTTTAGTCAAATCCACTAGTATACAATTTGTACTACCCACGATAAATACTTTGACCCCTTTATGAAATCAGTGAAAAAATAATGGGCTTACTTGGTCTTGATAGGAGTATTCTAGATATTTGTACCCATACACCAGTTATCGCTAGCCTATGAGACAACTCTCCAATCTACAGAAACTTCTGGTGAGAAATTAACTTAATATGCCAAACCCCACACCCCAAAGTAACATTATGGGCGGTAAACCCTGTTTGAAAATCTGCATTCACATGAATACCTATGTCATCGTTTTCCACAGTCCCTCGCGACACTGTAAGACCAGGCCCCTTCACATGTGATAGTCCCGGATGTTATTTATCTTTAGAATTACTCCATTTCCCCCAATACTCAAAACATAGATCAAACCTCTACTCCCTTTCATGCACGGTTTAATAACTTGATGAGATATCATAATGTTTATGAATGTTTTAAGAATTTATAAAGTCATACCAAATTATTTTATACCTATGCCTAATTTAAACTTATTCACTACAAACTTTGTAGCTTTCCTGTTGAGCTTCTTCACCTTTATTTTCTTCTACCTCAATCTCAGTTTCATTTTCCTTCTTTTTTTCCCTTTCATCCTATGTTTCAACCTCCTGTGCAAGCCGCACGTTTGCAACATCCAAAAGATGGCTTCGCCGATCCAATGCAATGCAGCTACTGCCAGCCTTCAGGCTAGCAATTACTCCAGATCCTAAATTCAAAGATAAGAGAAAATAATTCCTGATTTCTTGGTGTCAAAGGTATATAGACGAGTAGAGGCAGCAAAAGCTTAATTGATTTGAAGTCCACTAAACAACATGAAGAATGCAAAACATTTCATCAAAATTCTTAAAACAAGTATGCATTTCATAGTTTTTTATGCAAACATGCAATTTTTTGTTTTACTTTTGTGTTGTATGAATTATTTTAATCCATTGTTTTGTATATCTCTGCCATTTTTCTTTGAAAAAGTAAAGGTGATTTTAGGAGGGTTTGATTTTCACCATACCCTCAACCGACCTCTAGTTGGAGATGATATTTTGAACAATTTGAAGGTCCAAAATTCTTGCAAATTTTTGCAAATTTGATGGAGACATTGTAGAAAAGATACGTGAATAAACTTAACTTTTAATACACTTCATTTTCAAGAAGTACCCTGATAATAACATAAGTCTTATCATATATCAAGTATATATTTTGATTAGACTAGTCTTTGAAATTCTAAGAAAAAATATTATTTTAAGGTTCACTGGTATTAATGTTTTTTATTTCATTCCTGTCATTTCTTTCTGATACCGCAAGTGGATGAGAGTACATCACTTCCATGGACAGAACGCCAATCCATCGTAAGTTGCCTTCACAGCAGTGCTGGTACTCATTTACAGCTGAGTGGGCTGGAGCAAGGGGAGCAAAGTATCTTGCTCTCGGGCACAATATGGCATGCCCTGAAAGGGAATCAAACCTGGTATGTTCTCCTCACCACTGAACTCCTTCGCTCAATGAAAGCTCTTTATTCATTTAGGTGATTTTTTTTCTGTACAAATCCCAAGTAAATAGAGAGATAGTGGACCCAGAGTTCATTATTTAAATCTATTCACTTGTTGGTGCTAAATTCAGTTTCAATTCCATGCAGCCCATGATCCTCACTTTAACATATATTTTCTAAGGAAAAGTATAAACTGCGGCCAGATGAAATCGTCATTGCATTGGTTAATCACATTATGTTTGATATATTCACTAAAAAGGACATTTGTTTTTAGAAAGGTCACTAGTTTAACACGCTTTCATTCTGGCATATTGTTGAAGAATATCTGGAAGGTTGGTTATTGTAACAATATAAACTGTGGGCCGAAGGTCTCTATTCTGCACTTTCATAATCCACCTCTTGGGGCAACACAACAAATATATCAATATGTGAGGAATAACTTAAGTACATACCAGTCCCACAGATGGCCAGCAAAACCCATTGACCAGGCGTTGTTAATGTCTGGATTAGTTCTGAAAACAACTGTTTTGGCCTCTGGCATTCGTCTATAAGTTTTCCATCATCACCTGTTATCATGTCGTCCATTTCAATCTGTATCAGATTATGGCGGTGGCCACTGGCCCAGCTCAACTTGCCTGTTTCGCCTTTCCATGCAATGACCATTCCAAATGTACTCTTACCTAGAACATCATTTGCACATACAAAAATGAAATACCAAACAATTTTAAAATCTGTTTTAAACGAATGGTTTAATTTTTAAGTGTTCCAATTAATTAAGTCCCATTCATCAGAACTATCTTACAAATATACAACATTGAGGCCTAGCAACATTTAGTGCTTAACATAAAAGTCAAAAACCGTAAATACCGAATAAATCTTAATTGAATTGTTCATGCTTGTTCAAAATTTGAATACATTTTTATTTGGGTAGAATTTGAAGTAGCTGGGCAGAGACAAATTTACTTCTTTTTGTATATAAATTATGTTCTTCAAGTTTAAGTACTGTTGAATTTAAAGTCAAGTTCTTCCAGCAAGTTTTTAACTTTGGTTATTGGCAATGTTTAAAACATTAGCCTGCAATGGTACAAGATATCAGACATTCATGGTTGGAACCATAATTTAATCAAAGTCGGTTTGTTACTTTCTAGGTGCCCTTTGTACATCTTTACAAATTCTCGAAGTATCTTAATATGTCAATTGTAAGACACTTTATCAAATCTGCTGGAACGCTTGGGTCATTGTTGTGAGTCGGATATTCCTGTGTATTGGAACACTGTGTCACATCAGTGGCTATTAATTGATATCTTTGACCATACCAAACAATACTGCAAAATGCAAATAATACCCACTTTTCAAGGTATGGATGCCCACTAATGTACAATGACTGTCCCCAGTTTCATTCCTATCATGTACCTATCTTACAAATGACAGGTGTACAAGTTCATAATAACTGTCTCTCAGCTTTCACATGGAGGATTCCTTTCACCAAGTATTTATCAACAATAAATTTGTAACAGAAAACATTTTTGTCACCCTGATAAATTTACCTAAGACCAATAGCCTAATGAAAACAACTTTTTTTTTGTATTCTAGTTTTTAAGTAAAATAATGATAGAAGTGATTAAACAAAAATATATTTCATTTTGAGTTAAAAGGAATATTATTTTGGAACAAATATTCAAATACAGGATCTCATTGACTTCAATATTTGTCTTTAGCTGGGGTCTATGAATGGTTTCATGTTTCTGATGTAAGATTAAGGCTTTGAGAAATAAATATTTACAACATTAAGAATAAAACGTAACAGTATATTTTCATAACAATTTCTGCGCCCTTGTGAGCATACGGCGCCCTCTTGAAAGCTTCTACCAGCTGTATTCAATCAAATTGTTTGCCCTTCATGGCAGGAGCAGATATTAAATATTGCCGACGAGCTATCAACATGCATCAGTTTCTGTCCGAGCGTGAAATCCAGGGGCCCACACAATTGCCAAGGGTGGGATCATGGCGGAAATTTGGTATTTTCTGTGGAAATTTTATGCGCTTTTGGACTACACAAATGGAAAATTACTTGCTTAATAGTATAGGAAGAAGTTAATTTTCCCAGGGCCTAAATTGTTTTTTCTCAGGACGATTTTGGCGCCCCCTCAGAAAGTTTCGCTGTGAGGGGGTTACCCTCCTGCTACCACGCCACAGGCAGTAACTATAAATGGTTGCAATAAACAGTAACTGCTATAAATATTTGCAATAAACAATAATATTTGCTTATTTATATATATATATATATATATATATATATATATATATATATATATATATATATATATATATATATATATATATATATATATATATATATATATATATATATATATATATATATATATATATATATATATATATATATATATATATATATATATATATATATATATATATATATATATATATATATATATATATATATATATATATATATATATATATATATATATATATATATATATATATATATATATATATATATATATATATATATATATATATATATATATATATATATATATATATATATATATATATATATATACATATACATATATATATATATATATATATATATATATATATATATATATATATATATATATATATATATATATATCGTATTTGAAAAATGTATAGTATAGAATCATGCCTGATGTTGCATTCTTTACCTAGTGGAATACAGGGCAGATCCTACTAAAACGCTTGCTTGACGTCAGAGATGTAACATTAGTTTCCACATTCACAGCTTCACAAAGGAACACCACTCTAAAATCGGTTACACCAGCTGTCAAATTCATGGCAACAAAGTTGTTGGTGACAGATCTAGCATCATCAATAGTCCATTCCTGTTAATCATTTAAAACAAAGCAAAACATTAGTTTATGAGTAAAACGTGTATACTAAAATAAGGAATACATAGAAAATAATCATCATAATCAATGTTCATCTAAACCAGCTCATTCCATTGAGACAAATCAAGGTAAGATTTGAGAATTAAATTACTGTATTAAACGCCCATGCTCTATAAGCTCCCACACAACATGTTTTGATTAATAACATGATTTATTTGATCAAATTGAAGATTTAAAATACCCCAAGTTGTGTTACATTCTTTGCTAATTTTATGTCTGACGCTCACACTGTTTGCTTTATGGGAAGAAAATAAGAGTTTCAACAAAATAGGAACAAAATTGACTTTCTGTCCTTTTTGACTATTATGGTGTAATTATAATGAATAGTGTATTTTTTATTGATATTTTTACCTTACAATAAGATAACCTATGAATTTCCTAATTATGTTTCCATCCTTCACCAATTTTATTTGAGAGGCAGCAGTTGGGTATGGCCAAAGATTTGAATTTACCTTATACTCCCACTCAAAATACTAACAGGATAAAACAGTATGGGGATTTTCAGGGTCTGAAATTTTGTACAGAAATTTAAAGAATTACATCAAAGATTTTGAGCTCTCCTCTCTTTCAAACATCCCAACCTTGCTGCAAGGCTGCATACAGTTCATTATATGAATTCATTAAACTTTGTTTAGCCCGTAAAATTACAGGTGCTACATCAAGACTATTCTGTTCCAAATTTGAAGCTATTTCTAAAAATATCTTTAACTTATAGCTGTCCAATTATACCATCAATTGTAAATAAATATATACAGGCCTCCAATGTATGTTGTTGCTATTGTTGCCTGCCACAATTTCTTACCTCAATCAAAACTTTATTTAATACTTGCCAAAATTTATAAGTGAGTTTGTTTACAAGTGGCATAATACCTTGTGCTTGAAGGAATTGCTATCGCTCCTTTGTCATATTTAAAGGGAAGTTTGGTTGCCAAACACAATTTCTGACTAGCCAAAAAAACTCAGCCATGTAACTTTTTAAACTCATAATATGTACAAGACTGGTGAACAATTTGTTCTGAATTACTAACCTTTGGTGTATTTACAACAGCAAGACTATAACCTGAGAATGGCTCTCCTGGAATGTCAATTTTATGAGCATTCAAATCTTCTGGTAGACTGCACAAAAACTGCAACAGCGTTATTCTGTCCAAGAGAATGCCGTGTCTTTTGTTTCAGCTGCTTGCAGAATTCCTTCAGCTGTGAAGGGTCAGGAGGAATTTGCAAAAACTTTGAAGAATTTCTCTGCTGGCTTCTTTCGGGTACTTCTCCACCGCCTGCTCCCAGCTTTTCAATTCCATCAGATCTATAAAAGTACCCTGAACTTTCAGCAGTTTCCTAAGCTGCTGGGATTCCTTCTATAAACTTGGAAGGTTCATTTCTTTAGAAGCAACCTCCATCAGAAGCCTTTTTGATGCATCAAGCGGCAGGCTATGCAGGTAAATACCTAACCTGGTAGGGCTTGACGTCACCTGTTCCAAGAAAGATTTAATGCAATTTAAGTTTCTGCCCCGACAGAAGGCCGTCTTCATGCTTTTTCATGACAATACAGAGGAACAGGTATTCCTCCTCATCCCGACTCGCAAGATTGCAAAGAAGCGACTGTACTAATACAAAATAAATGATATAAACAACTTCTGAAAAATAAGTGAAAATTTTCTATTGGTCATTGCTTTTCAATAGATAAAAAATAATTGATACGAGTCTTTAGGATTTCTTGAAAACATTATGAATTTTCCCTTTTAGGTTATAAAGAATGCATAAATAAAATGTAAACATTTTGCCAATTTACACATTTGAAATTAAGTTACCAATTTCCCATTTTCTCATGTGATACTTTTTACACATTTGTGAACATTGGAAAGATTAAACTAGTTTTGCAAGTGTATACGAATGGTCTTAAATCACAACGCTCCATCTTTTTGGAGAACATTGCCATGACTGGCCTTGCGTTATAATTGGCTGAACATTGGGACACCAGTCCAGGTAATGACCAGTCTCTTACTCAATGTTGACTGCTGAGTTTAAGATACTTAATTTATTATTCATTATCTTAATACATTAATTTCACATAAACCCAAAAGGAATCAGGTGATTTGTCCCCCAGGTACTGTTGTATGTTTAAGAAAGGCCATGGAGTAAGTGAGTGATACTGTATGATTTCCTAAATCTATAAATTTTACAGTGACTTAAAAAAGAAGTTTCTGATTAAGTGTTTTGTTAAACCTTAACCAGCTCATACCCCAATTAGTGAGCCTGGGCCTGCCATACATTAACGTTCTATGGTTACACCTCATAGTTGCATAAACTAAACTGCTTGAAAATATAGTTTGAAGACAAAAACAACATAAAATTGTATCAAAATCAATTGAAAATTGGAAATATCTATAAAGAATTTTTAAGTTAATACATGTAATTATGAATATTTTGTGCAAATTTGTGGCAAGAGGAAACCACCTACATTTGAATAAAATTGTAATACCATTACCCTGTTTCAAATCTAAAAATCTTATTTTCAAGTTAAATAAGTTGTTAAATTTGAAGAAATAAATTCTACAAATTAAATCCATAATTTTTTTCATTTCATCTAACACCACTAATTCTACATAAATTAAGAGCTTTGATAAAATTCAAAGACCATTCTACTCAATATTTAATATAGTTTCACATGTATAACAAGTTCTAAAATGTCCATAGTCTGTTAAGTCTAATTAACATGCAATCATATAAAATTTAAACATTTTTATATTCAAATCAAATTTGTTCTATAAAATATTCCTTTTATTCTTAAAATCATACCTTAAATATGTGATTTAAGAGTTACTTTATATTACGCCTTAGACACATACCAGGAAAAGCACATGCACGTCTTCAATGTGGACCAAAGAAAGTTAGCAGCACTTGTTGCATTGATGGCTCTAGGATTCCCCCCACAAATGGTTCACCACTCCCCGATGGGTGGTCAAGCTATTTCATATGTGGGTGATGCTGAGTTGGGTGATGATGAAGTGGGCGTGGCAGAGCTAGGCTTTACCTATGATCCTTTTTATGAAATTTTCAGAGATCGAGAGAGAGAGACACGAGTGTGGTTGTGTTGAATCATGTGTGTTCTATTAATGGTCCTGCCACAGCGGAAGCTGTAACGTAACAGCTCCTAGGGATGAGCTTTTTGCTGAGGCAATGAAGTATTTAATGATCAAGCTACTCTGATTGCTATTTTCGAATCGGTTGTGTCGGAAATCTGGGATTTTTTGACGGAAATAAAGTACTTCATAAGGAATTTCAATTTGAAAACATTGGCCACAATACCAATGGTAGTCCACGCCTACCTGATGGGAGGGCAAAAGACCCCTTGGTTTCCATCTGGAAGCACCGCTGACTTGTTACACAAATTGAGGTATGAATAGCTCTATATCATTCCCAAAGTAACACAATGAAAAGCATTCTAAAACGAGAAAAATATGACAGACTTATTAACAACCTGTTAAACTTACGACATTTATAATAACTTCACAAGTCCTACGCCAATCCTTCGTGTGGGTATTCTTTTTATTCACAAACATTTTATCACAAAATCTTAACTGTGAAGTGTGAAACAAAAAAATAGAAATAAGATTGTTTATCAAATTAATGATGCAATCACGAAGGACTAGATATCTAGCCGTTTTTATGATTGCAAAGGAGCACAAACGTCTAGGCAAAATGGTTCTTCAAACGACTTTTCTTAAATTATGGAGATTTTTTAATATAGGGAGATGAAGTCAAATTAGGTGTTTTTCTTCAAAATTCAGCTACATTAATGTTTTTATTTCAACAAGATTTCAAACATGTACGTTCAAACTTATTCTCCAGTCTACATCACATATTTGCAAAGAAACTGCAAGATTTAGTTTTGAAAATTAAAAATACTGCAGCTTGTAACACAGCAGAAATGACAATATGGTTTGTTTTCATGTAACAACTATTTAGAGCCAACAACTTATTATGTCGCTGGTTGTAATAAACTTCAGCTACCTGTTGTCAATGGATAAACACTGAGTTTACAACCCCAATATTGTTATCACACGTCACCTGACCTCACTATCCCCCCCAATTATGTTGAATGCTGCACCGCCCCTGCTATATGGTGAACTAGTGTCTGTGCATCACAAATCACTATACATATAATGATATACTACGTTCAATTGATTTAATGCAACTGAGAAAATGGTGAAAACCCTCATACGTGATTTATGGACCCCTTATTTGCTTTTCACATTGTTTGGGACATTGAATATTCTGATTCATGATCAACACAATTGACTAATTGTGCGTGATGCAAATATTTTTTAATTTCGAGACTTAATTTGTCCCAATTCTTGTTGATCTTAGTATGAAATTTTCCTATTTCCATGCATTTTGAATCTGATTTGTTTGAACTAAGATTCACAAATTTTCGTGGATGCAATTTCAGGTGGGTCGTCTTCACCAAACGAATCAAAGTATTCAATAATATAGGGACCATAAAAACAGACCCAATGATCCCCACCTTTTCAGCGTTCTTGTGTAATGCTTATAATAATGCTTAGAAACATGTACACATGGTCAAAGATTTCGTTGGATTCATGGACATGATTAAAACATGCTTTGTTACTCAAAACAGGATCTCCGTCAATCAAATCTTGTAAATCTAATTGTGCCTAGATCTGCCATTCTTTTGCTTTTTATGCCTTTTTTCATCAATCATAAGTAGTAACGTGTCGTCCTTTGTCACAGAGTGTCCTACAACAACTAAGTGACAAGGTGATATCTGTGGCTGTGAGCCTGAATTAAACCCTCTTTGACAGAGACTGAGGATAACAAAAAATAAAAATGAAGAGTTTGAGAGCAAGATATGCTTCGTGCTGTTTATTAAATGAACACGAATATTCTCCTTTTCTGCAATAGGTATAATAATAATAAAAGTGAAGGTTATGATAATATTGCAATGATCCTCAGCACTGGCAACAGATACAATAATAATACTAATAATATATACAAAAAATAGAACGGTGATACCAAGAAATACCCCACACCTATAAATAGTTACAGATGCAACTATACCTGACAATAATGTCAGCTCACACAGTGAATATACCAACAAGAAGTTCACAAAGAATAAACTTCACAAACGAAATGTCACCCTTTCACACAACCCCTCTTTCAGCACCACATACACATCGTACCCTGCTATATGATTGAATGCTACTTGTGTTCGCATAAATCGAACTACAGGCGCAGACAATAATATGACCAACGAAGTCGTGCAGCAGATCACAACTCACTTGTACTACTAGCATGCATGCCCCAATATCCAAATTAATTACACACACAAATAAGCATATGGATAGCAACACTGACTCCAATTTATCTTTAGAGTCCTGCATGATCAAATAAATATGGAAATGCACATATAAGTTCAGGACAGCTGCCCTGATAAGTTATAACATAACATCAAGTTCTTAAATCTTTCATACCATAATACATTTAATACTTTGCAATAGATTCCAGCTTTAAAGTTAAAACAATTCGTTCGAACCCTAATTGTTCGTTCTCTACTATTGTTCACCCATTGAACTCTCTACTCGTGCTTGGAAAGAATGAACACGGCGGTCACAATACCTGCAAACAGTTCTATAATGAAAACAAATGTTCTTCAGTTTATCAGCTTAAAATACAAGTTTTGTTTGACAAAACAATAAAGCACAATACGCTCTGTGTTTCTACAAGTATCTGCAAACCTTGACCTTGACTTCGCCCTCCCAGTTTCCGAAACAAATACACTTCACCACAGACTCGGTGAACGCGTCGATGACGTCAGCATGTCACCTCAATCGTATGACCAATTGACTCCTGTGTGCTGCCTCGGCAGCGTTGTATACGTATCAGCTAATTTAAAACATCACTGGTACACGCCAGCTTCTAAAGTGACCTTCAACCTAGTACCCTATGGCAAATGTCCAAAAACCGGTTTCTATTCCCTGTTTGTAACCATATATAGCATACATATTTAACATCGATTGATTTAGTAAATACATGTCGGAAAATAACATTTTTAGTTACTTGTCTAGTACATGCACGTCAATAGATCAATATTGCTTCGCAGCCAATATGACTTGACAATCAACCTTTCAGATAGGGCTTACTTGCCCCCTCACATATTTGCAAAATTAGACCCTCAGTCAAATCCTCACTTACTTGCAAATATATATCCCACTTTTATTTCATTTTTTAATATAACAAGCAAACGAACACACAGAAAAACACACGCACAATACAAGCTAAGTACATCCCACGCAAAGCATCTCGCGGGAGCTCAAACTACATCAAAACACCAATCAGAACTTAAGCCACGTCTTTGATAGCACTACATTGCATATACGATGAGTTAACCTTTAAGGTCAGCAAAACACCCTAGTCAGCTGGTAAAATACGAAATATAACTTACAGGTCCGGGATTACTTCTTCCTCTCTACCTGTTTCTTTAGATAACAACAGACTTGGTATAGATCACACTGGTTCCAAAATTGAGCACCTCTGGGCAAATTTGTATCAAGGTACCTCCTTGAGGTTAACTCGCCGAGGGAGAGTACACTCCCCTCGTATAACGGAATATAGTCTGATGCCCTGATACTCTTTACAATAGACTTTATACTAGAATTTCCAGCTCAAACCCTGCCTTTGTTTAAGAGGAGTTACAATTTACGAAACTACTCGATTACGTAATGCCCACAACAGATAAACGTGTATACAATAGTTAAAAGCCCAAGCAGCTTCAAATAAGTTTCAAAAGATATAAAACACATTCGTGACTTCCTTTCCTTGTGATACTTATCATTGAATCAAACTTGGCCATTACAATAATTTTTGTAGCAGAAGCCAATGCTGTCTTATATTTAAGTTCTATTTGTAGGCTACCGTTCCGAGCTTGATTTTAATGTCCTTGCCAATCACTTTGATCATGTGTAAGGTCAAATGCGTAAATGTTGTTACCGCCTCCAAGGGTCTCTAACCCAATGCCTTCAGCACCATCTTCCAAACCCAAAACATACCTCAGGCGTTTGTATGCTTCGTGCTTTCAAGCCCTAATGTAAGATCTATTATCCATTTCTACCTAGAAAACTGTGTCGCACCTGCCGTGAGCTGCAAACTTTTCAAACCTGCTTCCTTGAAGAAAAAGGGTTTTTTTTCTCATAATCCTTGCCTTAATTAGTATCATCCACATGTGATATAAACACACGCTTTAAAATTTCAGAAAACAAATTGGCCCAAAAGGTACAATTTGTACACCTAAAGCTGCTGTGTATGTCTGAATCTTGATTCTTTGCAAAGGTATTGTCATTGGTCTTTCGACCCATAACTTGCTAATATGGTCCTGCGCTTCCTGGCTGATGGTCATTTTCGGTACAAAAAATGTTGCTTTCCGTACTTTTACATAATAGTTTGCACTTACTACCGACGCTGTTCCAGCCATTATATTAAATTTCGGACGAGTGCTTTTAGGAATGGTTTCCATTTGTACCCCATCAGGATGAGGCCTTGCAAATGTCGGGTTTCAATCGTCTCATGTATTCGTAAACTCTCTTATTTTGTAGCTTCATTTAGAGCTTCCCATTTCTGCTGGGATAAATTTGTGTCGTCTTTGCGTAATCTTCCTTTGTCCACATCCCTTTGCGATTAATAGTTGATGCTGTGGTTGGCGCATAAACACTAGGTTCTGTATTGGCCAAGTCTGTCTGATACCACCCAATAGTTTTTCCAGTGGGTGTCTTCCACTTGCTGTCGTAAGATAATAAAGTTTCCAAATACGTTTTATACGGGTACATTTGCATTGAACTGTGGACTTTTACCCAATTGAACAGCACTTCCACTGATGACCATCATATGTAAAAGATACACTTGATTGGTACAACCCTGTGGGTAGTATCTTGTTTGGAGCTTGTACCTTTTATCTTTTTCAGACCCAACAGTAATCGTGTACTGTACAAGTCTTGGTACACTCCTGGGGGTTGCGCGGGTATCACAAAACTTTGGGTACCATTTGGTTGAACCTCTCCATAGAGTAGAAAAATATCCTCTTCCGTTTGTACGATTGCTGTCTGCTCAAGTGGCGGTGTGGAAAAATATCTAACGCGGCATAAATCAGACTAGAGTCCGTTTTACGTTTCTTGAACATAGGTCCAAGCGGCTCATCAAAATCGTTTTCCATAGGTATGTAAGTTCGGTTTGGTTTCAAAAATGTTAATGTTTGTTTTGATTTCTTGTCTATGTATTTATAGGTTTGTAAATGACAGTCCTGTTCTGATTGATCCTAAGAATTTCACCATATTCACAGTATGCCATGACTGTTACTGCTTCTGGGAGACTTTCTGCAAACTTCATTGACAGTTTCAGTTTACCCTCTTTTTTCATGTTGAATGACTTTCGTGCCGATTTGCCTACAGTTAAATCAAAACTTAAAACCGTATGACCTTTATGCCACATGTCGGGGTAAAAATTGATACTGTCGTTGCTGTTCAGTACCCCCACTGCATCCTGCAATTTGATGTAAGTTTGAATGTACACGGTACTTTTGGATGTCTCAAATTGAAATTCCATGGCTTCGTTAGGATACTTGTCCTCCCCTGCAAAAAGTTGAAGTTTTGTCATTTTGTAGTGATTGTTGTAGTACAGGGGTTCCCTTTCCTTGTCTTCGGTAAAAGCTGAGTTATTCGCCAAAAATACAAACACCCGATAGGGGAGAACGTCCTTCATCACTTACTGCATATCTAAAGTCCGCAACTCTGATGGTACAACATTGTAATAAATCTTAGCTCTTCTGAAAGGGATTACTGCACACTCCCGTGCCCACTGGCGCTCAATTTCCAATCGTTGTGCTGACACCAGTTCCGCTCATTCAAAAATCAGAACCGCTCTCTTGATAGCAATACCAAAATCGTTTGCTTTGGTCGTGTCGTCTCCTACCAACATATAGAAACCTGGTTTGATTCTGTACAATTTGATGTCCACGTTGATCTGGTTGGGTGAATACATGGGTGACTGGAACATATCACAAAACAATAAACCCATCAATTCAAACGTCTTTGCTGTCCCCGCTGTGCTATTTTGAATGAGTTTATTCCTTTCTTTCCAACCAGCCGGGAAACTGCAGCTAGCATAATAGTTCTTGGCAACGGTATCGGTCAGCCCCACATTGTCATACCACCCCCGACTCTGTGGAAATGTCCCTTTTGTTTCACTGTTGTACGAAAGTAAAGTTTCAAGATAGGCCTTGTATAAATATGTCACTGACTGGTCACTCACATCCACTTCTCCCACTTGTACGAAAGTAAAGTTTCAAGATAGGCCTTTTATAAATATGTCACTGACTTGTCACTCACATCCACTTCTGCCACCCTCACTTTGACATCCTGAAACCAAGATGACATCAAATTGTTTGTTGTTGACAGATTGTCAGCTGTTGCAAGTGCTGTCCCATCCAAGTTTTTCACTTCACATTCCAGTAGGAGTCGTATTGAGTTCATATCCAGATATGTACATGCCTCCCTGTAATGCTAAATTTTAAAGGGCCATATTCTGTAAGATTTCCTGTAGGGTGTAATCGTATCTCCCGTTTCTCTTGAATAGAGTTTTGTGTCAGGGGAATTGTGAAATAATAAAACTATGATTTGTCCATCATTAGTGATTTAGCCATTTAGCCACTGCATGTACTTAGCCAAAATGTTATCTAAAACCAATTTTCCTGCTCCTCCACCTCTTTATCCACTCTTTTTTTCTGGGTTGTTTTCTTCTTGGTAGCAGTTTTTCTACCACGACCTGATTGCATTCGTCTCCTTGCTGCATCTAACTCCTTTTTAAAATCTGCAGCTATATTATTCTGTTCTCTATCACTGATTCTCTTCACTGTGGTTTTCACACCTTTGCCCGCTATAATATCTGCCAATGCATCAGCACTCGCCCTTGCAGCTCCCTTAGCCAAACTTTTGCTATTTCTGTATCTTTTGACCTTGCTGGTGTAATACTTTGCACCAGGTTTAATCATTGAGAGCAATCCACGTGCTAAACCAGCTTTCCAGTCTAAAACCGCTTCCTTCTATTTGTGTAAAAGTATCAGATTGTTTTAACTCCACTACCTCCTATACCTCCCCATCTTTGATAAGGCGGAACAACAAACACTGTGTTAGCTATGATGAAAACACAAACGAACAACTCGGTATCAATGATGAACAAGAACAAAATGTACTACTTATATACACTTTCTACAGCACAGACAATCTCTTTCGCTTAAGATACAAATCTAACACAGTTTCTCTTGCAATAAATTCTATTGGATATCCTAGCCCGTCATAATTGCTATTTCTATGAAATTAATTGTCTGTGTATTTACATTAACATTTCTCACGGTGTAAGGCTCAAAGCTGTTTACTTTCGAATGCATCAATAATGGGACCAAATCACTCCCTATCATATTCGGTGTAACAATGTTAGCATACACGTACATATGGCGTATTCTAGGTGGCACAAATGGAAAATCAGCCACTGTCCATGATGTAGAGGATCCTACAGCCCGCCAAGTACCGTTTTTAGGGGCCCATGATCTATTTACACTTTCTTACTCGCAAAACCAAAAATGTGACATATTCGGCCTTGAAACTCAAACTCAACTAATTCTGAGGCTGGTTCCATTCGTATCTTACCAGCGTCATCACCTTCTTTTATCAATTCTATTCTTCGCTTTGACAGAACAGTTGTGTTTGCTGCCTACCGCTTTCTAGTCCAAAAACACTTCCTTCTATTTGTGTGAAGGTATCAGGTTGTTTAACTCCACTATTCCTTCGTCTATCGTATCGGGTTTATCTACAGTTTCAATAAGGCTCAACAATTTTATCAAACTTGATAAAGCCCCATACACATTAGGAGAAAATAGAGAGTTGTACCCCCACAGTCCAACTCCCATCCAAATGTATTGGGTATGGTTGTTTTTGTCGAAAAATATTTGTTTTATTTTTAAGATAAACAAGATTTGGTTTACTCTTAATTTACCAATAAAACTCTCGCATCATTGCGGCCATTTTTTACAAAATTTTACGTCTCGTAAAATGCATTCCATTACAGTCGTACCCTTCTCAAAACAAATAGGTATCCCTTCATTAATTTCTAATAAAAAATGAGTACAATTTCTTTTGTTGTTTTCCATTGGCGAGTACCTGACAACTTTTGGGTGGTAAACTAAGTCACCAGCCGTATTTATAATCCCCGTGAACAATAACCTTTTCCTCTCACCATTCACCAAAGCCGGTGCAATTAAATTACAATATACATTAATTTTGTCTAGACTTGTTAACCTATAAGCACTACTAGGAAATGCCAATGTAGTACCGCTCGTTAACGATAATTTTTCAATACCGTCATACCCCAGATAAAATAATAGAGCTCCAGTTATTTCCACTTTGTACGAATTGTTGCTTAAACCTAATTTATATCCTTTTTTGCTCTCTGTAGCATCTACGATAAATTGGACTCGCAAACAGGTTATATCACTAGAAGCCGCCAACCATTTTTTTTACAAAACTTGACTTCCTTTGTAATCTCTCGCAAAGGTGCAATTGCCGTACCTCCAAGCTTTTATTGTTGTATTTGACGTATTTACTACAAATAGACAGCTTGAAAAATATGATGCAATATTCCCAACTTCCCAGTCTCACGTGAACTTTAGTGATTTTGGGGGAGTGACCGTAAAATCATATGTTGTATTACCCCGGTACCGTCCCATATCGGCATTACTGGGTCACCCATGTGAATTCCTGGTGAACCGTCATCTACAAAACATTTCACCACCGTACCACAAATTAAACTTATCTCCGTTGTTATTGTTTGCACCACCCCTTTTGTTCGTATAATCTTTTCAATTATACACTTATGGTTGCTCTATCCTTTGTACCTCTTCTGGATAAAAAAAAGATCCTTCTATGTGTTTCCCCTCGAGATCCTTCAATTTATACATAACTTTATCATGATGCATCACAGCTGTTAACTCAAACACTTCATGGGTCCATGATTGGTAATAGCCTTTACCAAATATCCCTGCTTCTTAAGAGATACGAACTTTGTTACCTATTTCTGATATGTGTGTAGGTTTTTCTTTTTTCATGTTACCATATAAACGCTTCCAAACTAATTTTTGATTATCATCGTTTACTTCTGCAGGAGCCATCTTGATTGCTTTGTGGAATCTCCCAATGTACCGAAGGTAAAATTTCCAACCATTTCGGTGTACCTCTGTATGTAAAATATTTCCATATAATTAATTTTATTGTGCGATTAAACCCCTCAACAATACTTGCATTTTGTTCACTATTGGTTATAAACAATTTTAAATTATGCTTGGACAAAAGTGCTTTCACCTTTTTTATTATAACATTCTTTGTCTTTTTAAGTCTTCAATTCTAATGGCGTGTAGCCCGCTCTATAAAAAGTTTTTCTAAAGCATCGGCAACCATTTCTCCCGTTTTACATTTCACTTGTTCCAACCACCCCTTTTCAGAAAATACATCAATCACAGATAAAATAAAATGATAGCCTTTATTTTGTTTTGCTACTAGTTGTATGTCCATCAAATCTGCTTGTAGTTGTTCCGCTTCACAAAAACCGTCAGTTTCCGCCGACTAAACCTCTTTCGTTTTGGCTTGTGAAGACTGTAAGTTTCCTCTAACCTCAACCATTTCAGAACGTTCCCCTTCTTGGCCTCCTTGGGTCTCTGTCTGACGACGTTCTCTTGTCCTGCGAATCCACCTGATGCTGAAAAATTGTACCAATCTACTAATCCGGCCTTTACGTTTGACGTCGGTTTTGTCGTCATTTTCTGCTTTGATTATCAGTTGTCCACCACAACATGCACAGTTACACTTGAGATGACGTAAAATGTTTGTTAAACTAAATTTTGGCAATCCTGCTATATCTCTTTTTATTCAAATTTCATCCAATATTTCAAAAGTTCTAATGCTCCTCTTTCTTCTTCGCAAGTATCTGGTATAAACTTTTTTTATATCTTCTTTGGTGAGCGTGTTCTGACTAAGATTGAGATCGTCATCGTATTCCTTATATAATGGAATTGAATCATCTCGCATCTCTCTTACCAAATCTCTCAGTTCGCGATTAGGAATAACTGAAAGTGGCACATCTGTTGTTTATAAAGCTGATACAAATTTGTTAATTCCTGGCGCCCTCAAACGTCTCATTGGTGAAGTACTTTAAGCTAGTGAATTGCTCAAACTCGATCCTTTGATTTCACTACCGCTGTAAATGAAAATGACTTTTTCGTTAAACTGGTCCAATTAATTCCATATAGCATTCAAGAAATTATTTGCTTTTCGTTATTCCTTTTCCGTTACTGATGCCAACAATGCTTTGGTAATCTCCAACTCCTCAGAACCCAGTCATTTTTACGGTAATAATCTATTAGTCACAATAGTCGGTGTGGGCTGAAAAGTGGTGTTTGAGTGTTGCACTGCTCTGGGGTTGAATCTTTCATGTTCTTTCAAAACATTACTGCATTTTTCATTTTTTCATCATCATGTAAAGAACTGTCATCAATAATTTTTTCATATTTTCTTCAAGATTAAACAACAATTTGTTTTCGGGGAAGGAGTGTTGATAATTTATTTTTATTGCTACATATTCAGCATAAGGGATAATTAGAGAACGTTTCTTTTTGTTTCCTTTTTGGATTTTATTTCTTTTTGGTATAAGCCTCTTTTTCGAACAGAAATGCTGGAATATCAGCAAACGGACCAACTGTTTGTAAAACCGATTTCATCACTCATTGTTAGAAGTTACCACCACCTCTTTGATTTTGTCCTCTGGCAACACTTTTGATAAAAAGCTTGGTTCTTCACAACCTGTGGGATTGATGCATGAGCTAACACTTTTAAAATCTTAGAATAAGGACGCACACAAGCTTTTTGTTTTTCGGACAAAGGCACTGTTCCTTTATTTATGTTCCAGGCGATCTCACCAAGTACTTGGTAAAAATCTGGTGATAAATTTGTACAAATTTTACAACAATCCTGACGTATCAAATTTGAGTTACACAATGCAACTAAATTATCTTGATGCCTTTTTATATTATCGAAATTTTGTAACCCCTCCATCATGTTTAGAAATGCAATCAGATCTTTAGAAATGCAATCAAATCTTACTTATATACATTTCAAATTTCAAAACTTGTTTGCACATTTTGAAACACATCAGTGCGCAATCGTAACTTATCAGACGTACAGGTCTTTAATGTAATGAATAAATAGCCAAACGTTTAGACGTTGCTTCTTCGTATACTTTTAAGAATCTCTCTCCTTTTTTCTTGCCAGGGTACATTTGCTTAGCCATTGTATTAATCACACTCATGTCTGCAGGAGTTTTAAATATTAACATGTAATGGGGAATTCTGACGTAACTCTCTTCCTCCTTTAAAGAATAATTTTTGGACAATTAAGATCACCGATACATTAGCATGGTGACTGCCTCGTGTAAGTAATTTGGTGATTACTCTACCCCCTTTCTGCCCCATTTCCGACATCAAATAATCAATGACAAATGACAATCACATTATGTTGATTTGTGTCAATCCTTTTCAAAAAATCTGAAGGAGGTAATCCTTCCACAAAATCATAGTTACTTGGAACTGTGTTGTATTTTTTCTGCCAAATCCCATAAAACCAAATACACTTTGAGACAATAGGGTGTATGTAATCTTCACTTAGCGATTTCATTAAATGAAATGGTTTACCGCTGCTGGTAGGACCGGCAACTATCCATGTGAAAGGTACTTGTAATCGAGCGTATATGAACTCCATATTATTCTCCACAATGTTCAGTTCTATTACAAATGATCAATTAAATTTAAGTTAGTATACACTGTACTTTGTTTTATTATTTTTATTTACAAATACAGATACAGATAAAACATGGACAACGACCAACACAACCAGGTCACCATCCAAATTGGCTATGACGTTTTCTGTAACCTCCCTTACATTTGCAATGGAAAACTTGCCGACACCCTGGAAACAAGAATATACATTCTTAGTGATGGAAAACGACTTTGACACTGTTGTCGTACCTATCTATGATATGGTGAAATGAAGTTACAAAATAAATGAAAGTGCGTACGAGTTTTGTTTTCATCTTCTACCTCCAAAGGTTTCACCAAGTACCTCCAAGATCTCGTGGTATAATCTTTGATATACATTCGTCAATAATCGTTTTAAATTTAATTTCTTCTCTTGATCCTTAAATCAACTCCTCTAAAATATTAGTTTCAGAAATTAACTCTGCTTCAGACATCAAGTCTTCTAAAAATACTAGCTTCAGAAATGAGCTCAAATTGAATTCAACCTCAAAAATTACATGTGTACCCAAAACAGCTGATTCAAAACAGCACCCCATTTTCCCCTCCACGTGACTGGGTACCAAAAACAGCTTGTTTCTAAAATCCCACACAACATAGTACAATATAGATATGATATGTAAAAAAAAGTAAACTAACAAGAAAGTAATAGGAAACTTGTAAAAAGGAAACTAAACTGACTACAATTCCGCTTTGTCTACAGCTTTCACAAATCTAATTTTTGCGCGCCGAGTCCACTCACATCAATTTGTGAACTTGCCTCAGCAAAAATAAAATGACAGTTACTACAGCTAAGTGAAAACAAATTATTTGTTTAAGTGAAAGTACAAATACAACTCTAAGAATTAACTTAAGCTAGGAGTTTTTCCTTGTTTATTTTTAAAAACCCGCCATGAAGAGCCGATTCTTGTACCGTGCAAAGATCGGTGTGACGTCAGACCGATCATTGTACGCTTGGCAAACTTGAGCAAGGCGTGAGTTTGCCATTCGAAACTAACAGAAAATCGCACAAACATACGCAAGGCAAAGATCGGTCTGACGTCACACCGATCTTTATCCGCATGACAAACTCGTGCAGGGCTAACTCACGCTAACCAGGTCTGCACTTCCGGTTTAACATTTATATAAAAGAGGTACCACCCACTGTGGTGTAGCGGTTATCATACATGTCTACAGACCACGAGGCCCTGGGTTCAATCCTGGGTTGGGTTGACACGCCAGTGCACCACAACTGGTTATCAAAGGCCGTGGACATTGACTTGGTTGTCAATGTTATATCTGTCCGTACGTCGTACCTGTGTTCTCGTCCGGGTCGTATTAAGCGTTTCGTGATAGCATTGTTACTATCATAACCGAAAACCCAGGCGACGACCCCGTCATTGTAATTGTGTGTTCACTCGTCGTCGATGGTACTGTGGTGTAGCGGTTATCATACCTGTCTACAGACCACGAGGCCCTGGGTTCAAGCCTGGGTTGGGTAGACACGCCAGTGTACCACAACTGGTTATCAAAGGCCGTGGACATTGACTTGGTTGTTGATGTTATGTCTGTCCGTACGTCGTACCAGTGTTCTCGTCCGGGTCGTATTAAGCGTTTCGTGATAGCATTGTTACTATCATAACCGAATACGCAGGCGACAACCCCGTCATTGTAATTGTGTGTTTACTCGTCGTCGCATGGTTGGGCGGAAATTTACATCTACACCGGATGCAACTGTACACATTTGCAGCACTATGCAATACTACACAGTTACATTAATATGCCACATACACCAAAAGAAATTTAATGGCCCCCACTCCGATTTTGGTGCGTACTCCAGTTTTTTTAGGTAACCTGGAGGAAGGACTCCCGTAGAAGGCGCCTTTTCCCCAGGAGTTACAAAACGCCTAGATTTGTGGCAACACAGCCCAAACAAACATAATGATAAACAACAAAAGTTGCACCATAGGATAAAAATGCATCTTGTACAGTTTCTTAAATTGTGAAGTAAACTTGCAAGGCGAATATTTTAAGGCATTGAGTTCCAAGTATGGGGAACGGCAGTAGAAAATGTACGTGAACCAGCTTTAGTGTTGTCGCGATGCTTAGCCAAGAAGTTTGCTGAAAAGGCGCGAAGGGAACGTGGTGAAACATAATGGTGAAGACTATCAGTAATATATGATGGTGACTGATGAATGAGGGATTTGTAGACATGAAGAAAATATGTAAAATCAACTCGGTGAGATACAGGAAGCCAATGTAATTTGTTGAACAGAGGTGTGACATGAAGAAGAAGAATGACACAAAACAATAATAAACAACGTGATAGAAATGTAGTTTTATAGTAAAGAAAAGCCTAAGAAGCTCTGGAAATTTGTACAAAACCAAACCAAAACAAAGACATTAGTTTCTGACCTGTATATAAATGATGAGATGGGTGGATGTCCATTTGGAAACCGGATAATTTGTAGATTAATAAGTATAGATTTTTTAAATGCAAAAATGAAATTGACTTACATGGTTTTACAATTTCTAGAACACATACAAGTTCTGTGTCATAGCGTTACGCTGTTTCGTTAGAGGCATCATTTTCTACCACTGGTCGTGTATATTTAATGAGAAACATTGCATATAATATTTGAATATTGTAGTGAACAATTATGCAAATTAATTGGGGATCTAGGTCTTTCAGGAATATATATATATCCATTTTGCATCTTTTCTTTTAATCACAAAATCATGGAGAATATGCCTGCAGGCTTACCTCTACATACAACTTCCAAACTAAATCATATCTTCTGAAAGGTAGTGAACCATGATTCTTTTCACAAATCTTGTTCTCGTATTATTTCTTATCATGAAATTTGATCCCCCTGATCAGTCCAAGAGTAATCCTCGATCGAGGAACCACATTACTATGCATGCGTCAATACGCATGCACATGCAACGGTACGCAGGCTGACACTTTTACCTGTGTGGACATCTGCTCTGTCCTGTTTTCAACGCAAACAATTATATGTAAAACTGGAAACAATGAGGACTTATATACGGCGTTCAGGCTGCTCTAAGCAATAAACTAAGCTGCAGACGTTTTGTACGTAAAGTGTGTGTAATGTGGTTTTGACTTGGAAGATTTTTCAATGGCCGACTGAGGTGTCATTTCAAGTTGAAGTACGTTCAAGAGAATAGGCCCATGTATGTTTAAACCAGCCCAGCACGGTTTCTAAGGGTAATTTTTACATCTCAATCTAAAGGGGTTATGGCAACATATTCCTTATGAACGCACACCGAGTGATACAAAAAGTATGAGTAAAAAATGTATATACAATATAAGTGCTGGCTTAAACTTTTGAAACATTTTATACTACATTAGATGCATATTCAATATTTTAGCTTGCATGGTCCAGCGAGGGACATCATTTCAATCCCTCCATAAAAACGGTAAACGAATGTTGAAAATGAAAAGTATATTCGGCCTACATTCAATGTTTTATTATTTTCCAGGACACTTTATCAAAAACTCCCTGACAGAGCCGGGAAGCGCCTTTTTTTTCTGCAGAAAAGAATTGCCATTACAGATTTTTTTCAGCCAATCATATACAAGAATGACGGTGACGTAATTAAATATGAATATTTATATACAACATTAGGATGTTCAACGTTGCATATTCATATATGTTGGCAGACGCCATCTGAACTGCTGTATATATATATATATATATATGCTACGATTAATGTATAGTTGTTTTTTTAAAGTAAATTTCGCAACTGTCAAATTATTTAAGTAAAAATGACTAAGATTTAAAACTTCAAACTAGCCATTTCTAGTACTTTTGGCTGTCATTACGTCATGTTTGTGCAAATTGCAAAGGCATATCCAGAAACTAGGATGCATGTTGCACGCTTCCCTAGTATAAACTTGAAGGCTATATATGGCCCACTAGCGAGGAGAAAGGGATACAGCCAAGGGGAGCTAGGGGCGTAAGCGTCCAAAGAGTGAACAATTTCACAGATCCTCCTGCCAAAAAGTGTCCTGATCCCCATGCAGCAAAACATCTGGCTATACAAAGAGCCCTTCAACACATACCTCCCCAGGGGTGGCAAATTATCAGGCGGTTAATTAATGAGACACCCCCATGAAGAGAGACATTAAGAGCCCCACGCTGTCAGTTATCAGGTGCGGATCCAAGGGCGGATTCCAGGGTATCTGGAATTTATTCCATTAAAACTCACAAACATCTAAACAATGAAACTCTGTAATGGCAATTCTTGACTGCAGAAAAAAAAGACGCAGCCGGGAAATGGTTATCACCGACAAGTGTTGCGTTTCAACTTGACCCTTTCCCCTTCTCAGTATTTCAATTACAAACAAATTTCCTGCATTCAAATAGTTTTGATGCATAATTTAATTGGTGCATACGGCTATTAAAAACAAGATGCAAAAGAAATGTTCCGAGTATGGTGTATAGATGTTAATCACGTGATGTGTTCCGTCATATGCAATGCAGGCTCTTTGGACGACGCACAATGATCGTCGGCGTCACAATATGCAACGTCAGTAACGTCCTGTATGACACAAAAAAACGGAAGAAGACATCAAATTTGGCTTTTCCCAATGTTTAGTAAAACGTAACTTAAAATGAGCAGTCATTTTGTCATACTACCCTCTAAAAGTCTCTTATGCTTTTCTTTTAAACATGGTAACGTTATCAAAAATAATTGCCGAACAAAACTTTAAAATGTTTTTTTTCCCTTCAGAAAATCTTGATAAAACGCGACTGCCTAACGGTAACAAATAATAAGAAGTGACCACTTTTCTTCACACATTTCTCGAAAATTCCACAGTAAATCTTAAAAGCGCACGGTGTAAAGATAATTCATATGCCATTAAGTTCAAATAGTGAAGACAAATTTGAACCTTTCGCAGTGGTTGAGTTCCCCGCGCTCGAAATGTGTGTGAATCTTATAATGATTCCTATACAAACTTTGAATCTGGATAGATGCATTGTGGGATACTTCTGTAAAGTATCTCCCGTTCGGGGGAACAAAAGTGTTCTCCCGATACGAGCCGAACCGATGTTATAACTGTAAACATGAATAACTTAAAACGGAATCAGATTTAAAGGTGTGGTTTTAGACACTAGGTTTCCGATTTAATTTACTTTATCTATGTTAAAAGGACCATTCTATTACAGAAAAGTAGTAAAAGCGAGTTCCGCAGTTGATTGAAAGATGTATTTTCTCATTTTAGCAGTTCGTCGGCAATAGCTAGTTTCCTATTTTATTGATTTTTGAGGGCGAACTAACATTAATTCCACGATCCTACGATACTTACTTCGTTTACAGAAATTTTCAAAGTTAGGCTATACAGGTATACCTTTGCTTTACGTTCCTAGAAAGAAGAGACAAAAGTTAGTTTTTTATCAGCTTTTCTTGGGCAGTGATTTTTTTTTTGTAGGACAGTCAGCCAATATAAATGTATTGACTAATTAGGTGGGCGTATAGAAATTGGATTATTCATATTTTAGTAGTGTCATTGATCTGTCAATGCAATGCACATGCGCGCGAGCGAGTGAGGGTTAAAATGAGACGACGTTGCAAATGTTATCCTTGTTGAATGTAGCGAAATATTGATTTCATACTGTCTGACCTAAATGTATTTCTATGTCAGTTGCCAAGCTCTAATACGTAATGAATATTCATTAAATTTCCCAAAGTGTAAGTGGTTCCGCTTTCAATTAATGCTGGAAAATTCCAACGATTATTCCACGAAAGATAAAAGACCTTTCTATTCCGTTTTCATAAAAGGAAAATTAAGCAAACGAAATAACTAACAAACGATAATGGCGGCGGCACAATTGGATGACTTTTTACAGTGAATCATCGAAAAGTGAGTAGAATACAAAATAAATAAAGTATTGTATTTTAGTCTTTTTGTGAAACTTCGAAATAACCTTGTAAGGAGTTGTTCATCAAAAGTGTATATTAAACTTCAATCCGCGGCATCGAATAGAAAGCTACATAGAAAGTACCGTTTAATGCAATTTAGATATTACTGCCAAATCAAGCTTTAAAATTGTTTCCAGATCGAACCAGATTTGAACCAGCATGAATACATCCACATTATCTCGTGGATGTATTTTAGTAATCTACTTTCCTGGATTTCTTTTTCATAGTAGACCAACCAAACATAAGAATACCTTTAAAAAATCACAGTATTGTTTGTTTATGGAAAGTATCTATGTTATATGAGTCAACCCGGGTATTTTGGGATTTTCTATGAATCTAATTTTATTTTAAAGTACAATCCACATGCCTGGGGCAATTGAAGAAGGAAATTGTGCTTTGTCAAAGTTTTGTGCTTTTGCTTATTGGGGATATTGTTCTTTCCCCCCCCCGGATTTTTTTTTATATAATGATAATAAATCAATCAATCAATCAATCAATAATAATAATAACCATAACAATACTACTACTACTAATAATAATAATAATAATAATAATAATAATAATAATAATAATAATAATAATAATAACAACAACAACAACAATAATAATAATAATAATAATAATAATAATAATAATAATAATATCAATTATAATAACAACAACAATAACAATAACAATAATAATAATAATAATATTAATATATTATTGCTTTCTTACCTTGTGCTGGGCGTCTAAATGAAAATGGTGAGAATATAGTTGTTCTATATGTCATGTATGTATAGTACTGCCAAGTAACCCAGCAAACACAATGGGTTTTTTTAATGTTTTTAAAACATCATGAAAACATTTTTTCAAAATTGTGAATATGTTTTTTATAATATCATGTTGTGGTGTCGTAAAAAATGTTTGTATGACACCACTTTTTGATATTATTGAAACACTATGATCCAAAATGGGATAAAAACGTTTTGTGTTTACTGGGAATGATTTCCACTTCTATACGTTTCTTGCCTCCCATGCAAGATGTCACAAAAATTTGTGCAAACTATTTGAAGTGAGCTGTAAGATCTCTTGACGGATCAAAGAGGACTCTGAGAATATTCAAAACGCCCCAAATTGTTCTTAAACCGCACTTTCTGGACCTTGACATCATAAGTCATGGTTCGACTCTCCTCATAATTACCTCCTCTTTATCTTGGTACCCATTTCCATACATCATCCTTTATCTAAGAATTATTGCTAATCTGCCCAAATGCATTGTTTACCATGTATAGGGAATCAATACCTCCGTACTTATTGTACGCCAATTGTAAAGAACACACATTAAGGGCGTACACAGCTTTATCCCCCGCCCTCCTCAAGTTGTTAGCCCAGCCTTATTATATCTTTTTCATCTAAAATCCCAGTCAATATGTCTACATATTCTTGACCCCCTTACCCAACCGTGTCCTTTTTATTTAAAAACCCAGCCAATTTGCCTAAACATTCACCCAATTTCTGAAATAGAACAACTTAATATACCAGGGAAGTGCCATTTAAGATACACTGATCCGATTAATTTTCCCTTTTCGAATCGTTTTCAAATATTTGTTTCTCCCTTGCTAAGGCGTCTTGCATTGGTTTGAGTGTAACTCCTTGCACAAAAAGCTTTGCCGAATATTGACTCTGGGAAATTGCGTCTTCCATTTTTGTTGACAATGAACGGAGTTGCTGTCCTTCTTGCCAGTTTTCACTTACAGTTAGCTAACTTTTTAGAATAAATTTATGAGCATTGACTAATGAATTAGAATTAAAACCACATCTCAGTAGCCACAACTTTAGAGTACCATTACACATCATTTTTTCCAACATAAAATCTAGCATTAGGGAAGCAATCATTTGACTCCTACAGAATACATCAATAATCCTTTCATAGATAAAAAAAATATATAAATAGATTTGTATTGCATACATAATCGTCAAAGCAGAACGTTGGTTTTCAGTTTTGTCAAATTTGAATCAGCATACGGTCATCAATTAGCGGAGGTACGAATATCAATCTCTTAATAAGCTGATATATGTTCTTGAACAGTTAAAAATAGATGAAATAAACACTTTGGGAAAAGCAAACATAATTTCCTGTGTATGAGCTATGTTCTTCCTTTGCTTTTCAAACGTTGTGTTTTGACAGTCTACAATAAAGTTTCGACAATTTCAATGTAATACAAATTTTGATTATGTCGAAAATGGAAGATACGGAGCAGTATTTTGTGTTTTTAAAAAGTAGGATTACATCATGGTAGCATATAAGTTTTGAAGGGAAAAAAACATAATTTTCCCTGACAAGTTATTATATTTGTATTATTGAGTTGAAGTGGCACAGCACACAACATTTGTATGTATTTTTTTCCAATTATGCCAGTGATGTCTTCTATCTGTTGCCTAAAATTTGTATTGGTGGAAGTTCCAAGTTAAGAGATCAAAAAGTCACTTGTACTCCGGGACCCTCTGATTGAAAATTAAATACTTCAGACTTAAGTATACTGCAGAAAAACGGAGCAGAATTTTGCGCTTTATTATCCATCAATTTGACTAATTGTCTTAATTCCATTTTAATAACTCCCAAATTTAACATCTCAACTGGGATTAAGCAGAAAAAAATCCAATTAGGGTTCATCTTTTGTCCCGTCCCAATTCGTACGTTTATATTACACTGACTCAGAAGCATATTGATATATTTATTTCAATACAATGGCATTTGTTTAATTATTTATTTTCAAAATTTGTTTCATTTTCTGTCCACTGCAGACAAAAATCTGAAGATGAGGTTTTGGGAATGTTGGTGTTTACTCATATCGATATGTAAAGGTGGGTATTTTGAAGTTTGCGAAACATTGCAGACTGACAAAAAATGAAGCTAGTCAAGTGAAGCTAGTCAAGGAGTTTCAAGCGGCGGAAACTTAATTTTTCCCCTTAAAGTTAGACTGATCTCATTCATTCATTGCATTGTGTTTTATAAGTATCAGCTATGTGGAAGTTGTCGATTACGCAATTCACTGTAACGTTAAGTCCATAAGAATTTGATGAGAACAATGAGCCAATTCTTGAGCAGACTCGAAGGGATAATTATGAATTTCTATGACTTTTGAAGTTCATCGCATACTTGATGCACGTGATAAAAAGTAGGAATTGATAATTGTACACTTGTATTTATTTCTCTAATGAATCTAATATTAAATTTAAGTTCATATAAGTGAGTGAATAAAAGAGAGAAAACAGAGTTAACTCTAAGTATTCAAACTTTTCATTCAATTTAGAAGAGTATCAAGTGTATTGGTCATTTCAATGACTGGATATCACAAGAGATATACAGCGTCCATTTTCACCACATGCAATCATGATACACCTTGATGTACCTACTGCGCAGCCTGCATGTAAACGTTAGGTTCCATTGCCCTCTGCCAGTTTACGTCTAACATTCATTATCATTTCTTCCGCTCTTTAAACAGGCATTGACACTGTGGTTATAGAAGGGCCGGTGAATGGGACTTACACGGTTGGCAGTACCGTGATATTGACGTGTCTGGTAGATCCAGGTGATCGTACAATATGGATGGACATACGTATTGCAGGGACACGAGGTATAACTCTCTTCGTCGACAATACCAAATGGGCTCCAGTGGGAAGATACACCAATTTCAAACTTCAAGATATGAGAAATGGATCAAATAACAATCTTGTTATTGAAAACATTGGATTGGCCGATGCTTCAACATATCAATGCATAACAGGAGACGGGGGTATAAAGTCAGCAACTGTAATTGTTGAACTCGAAGGTAGGAATAGATGCAATAAATTTTACACGCTTTTTTGCTATATTAATGGTCAGACATTAAGTACCCAGCATTGAATCAGCAAACTGTTACCTGTTCTGATAAATTTCTTAATCAACGCTCACTATTGCACTTTTCCACGTCTCACCTACAACATTTACATGACGTAAGATATTTAATGCTTCGTATTTTTCAAAGCATTGCATTGAATTTTGTTAGAAAGTAGGGAACCACTCCCCGGGTTAGGATATTTCTTAATGATATCCCACAATATCACATTAAATGCTCAAAAATATTCACACGAGTTCATCGTCGTTAAAATTTTAAAATCTAATAGTAAATAAACTCACTAGAAATTTTCAGTTTTGATGTCCCATTAATGGATGTAAGTTCAGCATTACATTTTGACACATGTGGGAATTTCCACAGCGATATTTCATATAAATTAAGATTACATTCTTGCCAGTAGCCTTTGTTTAATCTTTGCGATTTCGTTAAAGATAACAAAAGTAAAACCTAATTTAAACTATATGAAGATTGCTATGAAAAATTCACAAAATATACATTTCAAATGGGTATTGTAAAATTGCATTAATCAATCACACCGTTGTACATTTCTTATTCAGAATCATATTCAATAATGATACTAATTTTGAATTATTTGATCCTTTTAACTTGAATACTAATGATTAACTTCTTTCCTTGATTCAATTAGAACAATATTTTATTTGCTAATACTGGAATTAATTTTCATTTTCATGAATTGTATAATTTACAGGTATTTATTCAGTATTCGCTATATCGAAGTCGTCTTGCATCCATGCATTAATTTCGTTTTCGTTGCTGATATAAAGTGCATGTTGTAACTTTTTAATTTGATATATTGAATAACATATACTTTCCTTTACGAGGCTCAATCGAAAGAAAATGTAGTACAAGTGAATCGAATCATGAAAAACTTCCTCTAGTACCACAATACAATTCGGCAAAAGGTTGGAAATATGTTGTAGCACGGTTGGTCAGGGGGCGCAACACAGTCACCTCTCTTAGTTACTTATATTGCACATGACGAGTATACCAAATAAAAGGTTTCTCAAAGTCACTACATCTCAAAGAATGGGTATAAATCGACTCATCGAAAAGTTAATTTTGTCAATAGCCTAATACAAATGTTTCATTAACTCCACAGCTGAACCAAAAGTTAAATCATTCTCCAATGAAGTAAGTTTGAGAGATGGTGAAAATATTTTACTGAATTGCTCCGCCATTGGTGCCAAGCCGAAAGTTAATATTTCTTGGTAAAAAGCTAATACACCTGTAGCCACAAGGGAGCTTATTAATGAGATGGCTGTGAACATCTCATGGTACAAAGATAATCTGATCGTTACCGAAAGCGTACATACCTTCAAAGAGGCTGCAAATGTCACCTTCAATTCATTTAGTTCTCTTTTGTATACAGCTAATAGATCTGATGATGGAAAGTATATTTATTGTGAAACTGACGGGCAGGTGACCATCAACTCAAATTTGTCAAACAGCGTTCAGCTCCATAATCTTTGTAAGTAATTTTTCCAGTAGACGCTTATATTTACTGATCAAGGTTCATCAGGCTAATCTTGATCAGCTATAAGCGACTGAATCAGTTAAATGCACGCGTTTGTCAATTATGACCCATTGGATAGTTATACACCTAATATGTTGCTTTCCATTTCATTATTATTAGACGTGCATTTAAGCCTTCAAGAGACGGAAAAATATATCATGCAATTGTAGTGGATATCTGAACGTCGATAATTACAAAACTTTATAAAAATGGATACAATTTCTTAGTATAATAAAGTAAAATCAATTAAATGATTGAGTTGTCTGTAACCAAAACTGTTGGGACCAACATAACGAATTTCAGCAGGTAAGATATTATCCACGAAACAATAGATGGTTACGGTTGCCCGTAGCACCGGAGTTGTAAGTGGTGCGGCGATGGTCTTAATAGTGGTGCGGCGGGGTCCAAGGACCAGAGGGTGAAGCCCTCGCATTTTCATAATCCCAACGCAAAAATTGGTGCAACGAGCGCCGCACTAGCTCCGAATGACTTGATCTGGGACACTACTAATATGCCATTTTGTAGCATTCAAACTAGTCGGGCATTTCCCCAGTAGGTTCTCTTTCTGCCCCAATAGGGAAGACAAATTTAAGATTTTTCCCCCACTATATGTCTGGGTGCTTCGTGTCTATTCTCCCAAAACTATTAGCCTGAGTGTCAGCCTGACCACAAAACTCTTCTGGTGGAGGAGCGTACGTTGAACTTTTTCCATTTACTCTGTGAAACAGCCCACTGTGTAATCGCTAATGTCTTTGCCATATATCTCTTTATTGTCAATGGGTTTTTGCAACAAATCTATGTTGTTGCAGTGGCATAGTAACCAGGGGCAAGGGAACCAAAGCCTCCAATAATCAGATGAAACGCGTAATAGTTAAATACGCTCTGTACGCTCTCATCACACAAAAAATTGCATCGATCATGTCTGGCATGTAGAACCCGGCGAGCTTAGATTTATATCAATTTTTCTATTGAATTCATATTTATGTGTTACACTAACATTTTTAACTATTGAAGACACTACTGTAATCCAATTTACTGTAATCCGTTTTCATCCATGTATTGTTAAAAATGTGAAGTTGCAAGCATATTGAAAACAGCTAAAACAATTCTTGAACATATAAGGAAAATTTCATCAGAATAATTTTAATGTTTGTATTTTTGTGTGTGATGATTTGACTGTGGACCATGTGCACTGTGCTAGGCAGTAACGTGTTTAATGGAACTTTTGGGTGCTTTAGCCCCCTAAAAAATTCCGTAACCCCTCAAATTTTGTCAAAGCTATTATAATTAAGTGAAATATTAAATGCATCACAGAAAACGGAGATGTTGACATTTTTTATTCGCATCCACGGAACTATCGTGGACCCAAACTCTTCCAGCAGTTTGCACATATAAATCCTCAAATTTGGATCAAACACCTTCAATTTCGATCTAAAACTTTTTAATTTTGCGCCAAAATCTGGAATCGTGGTGAAAATGTTTCAATTTTACCTTTTAAGATCCACCTTTTAAAGGCTTTATAGTCACAACTCCGTTCTGGCTTCACCGACTGCGGCATATTTTATCCATAACGAAAAGCTGATTTACTGGTCAGCTGACCTGTAAAGTTTCACAAGTCTACTATCCATTTGTATGTATAACTGAGCTTCATGGGAGTTACATAACATTACATAATAATACAACTAAAATGAAAAACAATGACCTTGGATGGTGTTCTACCTTCCAGTGGCATTCAGAGTACGTCACGTGGACATAATGGTGCATCTTGAAATGAAGTAAAAAGTCTTAAATGTGAGGACTTAACTCCAATTGTGGGTCAAAAATCTTCATTTATGGACTACAAATCTTCAATACTGGACCCAAAATTTTAATTGTAACAATTGAGGGTCAACAATCTTGAAGCCTTAACCAAAACCTACAAGTAAGGATCTAAAACCTTTATCAGGTGAGGTGAACGTCTTAAGTAGATATGTAATTAATAGGCCAGAGTCCCCCTTAAAATTAAAATCTAGACACGCCCCTCGTATAAGTGTTATGTTCTGCTGTTCATAACACACATCAGAAACCATGTTAACAATATTCCATATATCTTTTTAAACAGGAAACCGGCCTCTCGGATACTTTTCCCCACTAGTGCGATTTCTTTTTAAAATGCCCCACTTACTGTATATGGGAGATTGCCCTGCTTTAGCAGGTTTGTATCCTTATTGGATGTAATGGGTTTGGCCTTAATTTTAAATCTGTGTGTACCACAAAGATGTACCCTGAGGCACATATTGCCGAGGCGATCGCTTTCCAATATGCACTCCTCTGTAGTCCTTCCCAACTTCTCCCCAATTTCCCATTTATCATCGTTTTCCTACATGTTTTCTTTAGTTATCCTATTTCCTCTTGCCCCCTGGTACCAACTCCAGTGCTCATCTTGCAGAACTCTTCGCACCCTGTCTAATCTTGGCATTACAAGCCCAATCCAATTCCTACTTCTCCTTAATTCATCCCTGTTAACTCTGTGATCTTATCGTTCCCTTCCGAATCTGTCTTAACTGCTGAAATGCATCCAACCTTTGATCGTCCACGTTTGTCACGTTTCACATGGTGATGATTCATTGTTCAGTACCATCATCGCCCGAATGCCAAGCATAAAGCTTTTTGAACATGTTAGCCTATCATGCATTTCTGTTATCATGAGATGGCAATTTTAGACAAAAACTGATAAATTTGTTATCACTTCAAACTTGACCAATCGTTTTCACTCATATCGCAAAACGATTTATAATGTATTTCATATTGTATTATTACAGACATGTCCACAACGGTTCTTGTTGTTATTATGTGTGGTGGTGTTACTGGCATAGTTGTAATTCTGATTGGGATAGTGTCTCTTTGCAAAACTAAAAATGGTAAGTCACATATGGTTTTGGACTATTTCAATATCTCAAAAAGGCCTAAACTGTTCTTCTTCCGTATTTGTTCTGAATTTGTCATTTGGTTTCCAGATTTCCACCTTTTAGACACATTCTTATTAGCTCAGATTTCTTTCTATAAATCTCCTTTTTCCATGCCCTTTTTGTTGATTTGCATTTACTTCTAATCAGAATCTGTTACGAAATATATCCTTAGTGCTGTGTTGTTATTGTCAACAATAGAATTGTACAGAATATATCTTCTACTTTTAATAGTTGTTTTGTTCAAAATACGCCTGGTGCCCCATAAAAATGTAGCTGTTTACCAGACAATAGCAGAAAAGTTACACTTGAACTTAATTAAAGAACTTATTGATTTTTCTTCTTCCTCTGAATTCAGGCAAGCACAAGAGAAGCATACCTTTGAACGAAGATAAAGGCATATCTTTGAACGAAGCAGATAAACGAATTATTCCGTAAGTATAGCCTAAAAGGATTATTCCCGTGAATTTCATTTTTATTTATATGATAGAGGACATTTTTGGCTTTCTTAGTAATTTAGTATCAATGAATTTAACGAATTCCGGTGAATTTTTCGAAGTTGGGAAAAACACATGTTGCTATCTTACTGCGTTTAGTTCTTAAATTTGAAAGACTACACCCGTGTGTTGACAAGTGACCGCGCTGTGTAGGCCTAAAGTGTGATGTCATAATGCATTGCAAAATTGTTGTGACAGCATTTAATCGTTTATATTGACAGCATATATAATGCATAAAAGAAAATTCTCAAGAGATTTTGCACACTAATACTTTTCTAAACCATATGCTTTCGCTTTCACATTGTAATCAGCGCAACAGTTTCCATGAAAACATATGATGATGATGATGATGATGATGATGATGATGATGATGATGATGATGATGATGCTGATGCTGCTGCTGCTGCTGCTGCTGCTGCTGCTGATGCTGCTGCTGCTGCTGCTAATAATAATAATAATAATAATAATAATAATAATAATAATAATAATAATAATAATAATAATAATAATAATAATAATAATAATAATAATATACATAATAATATACATAATAAATAATAATAATAATAATAATAATAATGATAATAATAATAATAATAATAATAATAATAATAATAATAATAATAATAATAATAATAATAATAATAATAATAATAATAATAATAATAATAATAATAATAATAATAATAATAATAATAATAATAATAATAATAATAATAATAATAATAATAATGATAATGATAATAATAATAGTAATAATAATAGAAATAATAATAATAATAATAATAATAATAATAATAATAATAATAATAATAATAATAATAATAATAATAATAATAATAATAATAATAATAATAATGGTGGTGGTGCTGGTGGTTGTGGTGGAGGTTGTGGTGGTGGTGGTGTTGGCGGTTGTGTTGGCGGTGGTGGTGGTGGTGGTGGCGGCGGTGGTGGTGGCGGCGGCGGTAACGGCGGCGGCGGCGGCGTTGGTGGTGGTAGTGGGCACATCAGGGCTTGGTTTTATTATAATGATCCCAATACGCAATTGATTTAATGGAATTGTCTTCCTAAACATGATTGAAATTAAGTACTTCGGTTTTACTATCATTCAGCACTGATTTATTATGAATCATCCATTGCTTAATGTCGTCAACACATCCCTCAACACTCAAAATATAATTGTGTCATTCGCAAAAAGCATAAAATCAAGACCATGACGACACATAATATCCTCTAAAGGAGATGTGAAAAGAAGAGGACCTAAAACACTGCCTTGTGGAACCCCACACTTAATGGTAGAGATATCAGAGAAGGAATTCTTGATGCAAACCTGATGCACATCAAGTAAGATCTAAACCATGACAAGGCATATCCTTTGATACCTAATCGGTGCTCCAAGCGATGTAAAGTACATCATGGTCAATGGTATCAAAAGCAGCTGTCAAATCAAGCAATACCAAAATCACTTACTTGTGTTGTCTAAGGCACGTAGAATGTCATAACGAACCCGCAATAGGGCTGTTTCAATACTATGGCCTTTACGATAGGCTGACTGAAACTTACAATAAAGATAAAACTCTGTAAGATACGTATCTAGTTGAATGAAGTTGAACCTTTCAAGAACTTTGTGTTCAAAACATTGATTAGATACCGGTCGGTAATTGGAGAGAACATTCACGTTAAGACCCGTTTTTTCCCAAGCAAAGGCCGAACAATAGCCTTCTTATACATATCAGGAACTTTCCCTGTATTATATGACACATTTACAATATCAACAATATACTTACTTAGATTAGGAAGACAACATTTCAATAATTTGCTCGTATTTGGTCGTTCATATTGGAATGAATTCTTAGAATGAACACCTTATGCAAAACAGATTGACTATAATACGTAACCAGATTATCACAACTTTTTCGATTTTAAAAGTTAACATTCGAAATTTCCCTTCAACTGTTCAAAATAATTGATAAAATCTATGAGGATCACTATAAACATTATATTTACCCTTACCGCTCTCCTCTCCTGACTGTGGAGATTGACGCTTCATGGGGTATCTTCTTCCATTTCTTCCTGTTTCTTGCAAATTCTGTCGCCTCAAAAAATTTAAGTTTGGTTTTTCTCTTGTACATCTTTGAATTCCATATTTCACTAAGTTGTTTAAATGTGGTCAGCGCTAAGGAGATTCTCCTTCTTGTGTCATCTTCGGTGCCTCCATCTTTAGACAATGTTGTGCCCAGATATACAAACTTGTCTACATCTTGTAGCTCGTTATCTGATACAATTACTGCTCTTCCGCTGATATTGTTCATCGTCATTGTCTTTGTCTTCTTTTCATTCAATTTCAGCCGAACATATGTTCCAATTTGATGAAGTCGAGATGTTTTCTTCTGTAGATTTTCCCTTGTGTTTTGAAATTAAAGCAATATCATCAGCATAATCCAGATCTTCTCATGTTGTGTACATTTTCCATCTGATTCCAAGTCTGTGGTTGCCTTCAAAATCCAGTCTAGTGCTAGAATGAAGAGGAATCCTGACATTGCACATCCTTGCCTGACCCCTGTGTTGATAATGAACCAGTCTCATAATTTTCCATCAAAATCTACTGCGCTTACACTTTCTTTTGTACCAATCCTGTATTATGTTAATGTACTTTTGCGGGATTCCATATCTGTTCATTATTTTCCATAAAATATTTCTGTTAACACTGTCGAAATCCTTTCTAAAATCAACAAAGTTTAGATACAATGGTGCTATCTATGCTTTGCTCTGCTCTATTGTGTTTCTTAATGTGAAAATATGTTCTGTTGTTTCCCTCCCACTTCTGAAACCGGCTTGTCCAACTCTCAATGTATCATCTACAGCATCCTTAATTCTATCAATAAAAAAGCTTCCAAAAAATTTGCTCCCATGCGGTAATAGTGAAATCCCTCTGAAATTGTCACATCACATTACTTGAGCACTACCACGATTATACTTTTCTTCCATGTCTTAGGAACCTTTTCTTCCTCCAGTATCTTATTAAATAATTCTGTTAATAATTCTTCTGAGACTTCTCTACTACCTTTCCGCATTTCTGTAGTTATGTCATCTATTCCAGCTGTCCAGCTGCTTTACCATTTTTGGTAAGTTTTTGTTAAGGCTTTTCTCACTTCTTGGTTTGTAATTATGCTTTCATCTATCTGTAACTCTTCGTCATGAGTATCCAATAACTCGTCTAGCTCATCATTTATAGCTTCTACCATTGGTTGGTTTAATGTGGATTCAAAATGATACTTCCATCTATCCCTTATCTCATCTTCTCCTGTAATCAATTCTCCATCTCTGCTTCTTGTCCCTGCACTTTTTTTTCTTCCTTTATACAGTTATAATATAATTTCTTTATAATCTTGTACAAGCTGTTCATGTCACCTCTTGATGCTGCTTCTTCCACATGTGTTGCTGCATCGTTTACCATTCTTCTTTTGTCCGCAAGTACCCTCCTTTTCACCTCATTATCCTTTTTCTCGTAATCACTTTGTATGGTCTGCCTGATACGTACAGATTTAGAATATCTTCCATTTGTTGTCTTGAAAGCTTTTTCTCTTCTATTGCACGCCATGACTCTGAAGATATCCAGGACTTGTTTGAACCCTGTTTCTTCCCGAGTACTTTCATGACTGTCTTGTTGTGTGTAGTTTCTATGTTTCCATTCTTCATTTATACTTCCATTCTTCCTATTTGATGTAAATCTGTAATTCTCTCTTATACTCTTGCCTTACTTCGGTACACTTCAGTTTGCTTAATTTATAGAGTTCTAATTTGTCCAGGTTTCTTCTGTGCTCTTATTTTAATTCTAACACTGCCAGTAAATAGATTGTGATCACTGTGAATATCAGTCCCACAATTTGTTCTTACCTCTAGAAATAAGCTTTTGTTTTTCTTTGATATAGCAATATGATTAATTTGATTCTTTGTGTTACCACATGGCGATGTCTAAGTGTATTTGTGATTTTCTTTATCTTAATAAAGTGCCACCGGTTATTAAATGCCGGCGATTCATTTCGCAAAAAATCAGCAAAACGCTCTCCGTTTCTGTTCATGACTCCCATTCCTTGCCTTACCATAATAATCTCTCATCCATCATTACATGTTCCAACCTTTGCGTTAACATCTCCCATTACCACTAACATGTCATGCTTCTGCACCTCATCAATAACTCTTTGCAGCTGCTCGTAGAATGTATCTTTTGCCTCATCACCGGCTTGCGTACATTATATTTAATCATGATTAGATATTAAGTCCGAAATTATTTTCATAAACATTATTGGAAACGAACACTTAACTTGTTCAACTTATTAGAAAAGTAACAAAATAATAAGGAAATGTCATTCTATATTCTAACACTCCGTCCGGAGGCCACATTGGTTTTGGGTGTTACATTACTAAAACATCCATCATACCTTGAACCATATTCAGTGTAGTAGATGGCATGTTATTTGTCAATCTGCAAAGAACCATGTGTCCAACAAGTGTCAAAAAACTACAATCTAACAACGGAGGCAATGTGCCGATCTGTACAGCTTTTACGTATCCATACGTTATCATTGGGTGTTACATTACTAAAACATCCACCAATGCAGTAGATGGCATGTTATTTGCCAATCTGCAAAGAACCACGGTCCAAAAAATGCAATCTACTTGCTTGTATTCTTGACTAACGACGGAGGCAATGTGCCAATCTATATAGCTTCTACGTATACATACGTTATCATTAAGTGACATATATTCAAATATATTAATTCTACTTAACCAATAACGGATTCAAGGTGGAGAGGGTAGTGTGCAGCTTACATGGGAATGCAATCTTTCCCCGAAAATTTTCATATTACAGTATTATGAAACCAAAAGGGCACAGATGACGTCAGACTTTCCCGACTGTAACATCAATCTGTTAATTTCAACTGATTTGTAGCTGGAATAAGTAAAATGGGTGACTATTTAATTTGAAGTTTAGATTTTAATAACGATGAAATTCTTTAGCCCTAAAAGTTTGATCGCGAAAGAGAAAATTCATACTTTAGCAAAACTTACAGTCAAGCTGCATTGGCTTCTACCATATGGTTGTTTGGAGGAAAAAGTGCTTACAAAACGTTTTTTTTTCATTTCCATCTTACACAATAGACGTGTTTTGTTTTTACAGTTGTTTCGTTTTTAATAGTTGGTGACTATAAGCAAGAATTTATACAACAGTACAATGTGCTTCTACAGTTTACGTACTGTAGCAATGTACTGCACCACCATCATGATTATAACAGATGATAAATAAAATAATAATCGGTAGGTTCTTTGACTTCTGAGTGTATGGATTGTTTTAGGGAGGTATGGTGCAACTGTGAACCGATGGAGAAATAAATCTGTATTAATGCGTGGGTGGGCGAGGTGGTTCGTGTATTGGTGAGTGAGGGACGGCTTTATCTGCGGATGGTTTTGTGGATTAGCATGTATGGTAAGATGGTATGAGGGCAATTGATAAACATTTAGTCTAAATGACAACTCCCTGTACATACACAGAAAACACTAACCTATGACACCAAGTTTTTCATTTTCCTCACATAGATTGGGAAACGCTCGAGCCTCAAAACGAGAGAACAATGAAGCAAAAAACGTAAGTCAAAATACGTGATTTACCGACGACAACTAGTCTATGAATTTTCAGACAAGTCTTGATTTTGTAGGTGAAATACTGTCTAAATCAATCAAACAAACCGAAGGTATTTCAAAATAGCACTAAATTTTCTGAAAACATTAGTGGTGGTGGGGAAGGTGTTGCACATCCATCACACACACACACACACACACACACACACACACACACACACACACACACACCTGTACGAGTTAGGAAGTAGAAGGACCTCCGAGGACCTTGATATTCCAACTTCTGAAGTATGGATCAGTTGAAGAAAGTACATTTTATGTGCAAAAAATATATACGGCAGCCACGGAAATATCAAATATTCACTTATGCACTAGCAATGGCAACTCCAACAGAAGTTTCATTTTATTCCCCATGATACTGCTTTACTTGCCTCCCCAATCTGACTATATGAAATATTTATAACTGTACAAGGGCAGATTTTGCCTAGTGTATGTTATTTATATAAGGTTTTCCCCCCTGTGTGATACCATCCACTTGCGTAGCCAGGATTTTTGTTTGGGGGGGGGGGACCATGAGTGACGAAATATGGGGGGTAACCGAAAGTATGTATGTTGCTGCAAGCTCCACTATATGGGGTCTAGATGCCCGCCTATGGCCCCTGGTGGGGTCCAGGGGCGAAGTCCCAGTGGGGGTCCAGGGGGAGAAGTGTAGTGTGTTTTAAAGGAGCGAAGTTCCAGAAAGCTACAGGACATAAAAAGGAATTAGGCACTGTCGTAAGCCATGATTCATTTATTTATTTTGTGTGTGTGTGGAGAAGGGGGTGGGGGTGGGGGGGTGGGGAGCTATTTGTGGAACGTTTTGAGGTATGGGTAGCACATGATTAAGATGTATGATAACCTAGACGACAATACCCTCTAGACAAATTTCGCAGTTGACAAAACCATGATAATTAGGTATTGAAGAAATAAACATTTATTGCCAAATAAATCATTTTATTACACATGATACACATTCTTTGATTCTTTTTTCCTTCAAAAACAAAAACATAAAATGGCAATAAGCTTTTCAGAAAAATTGCTCCCCTGTGCTAAACATATCTTTTTTTGATGTGTAATTTCTTTCTTTGTGTGGGATTATGGGCCATGGCCCCTGCGCTCCCCTCTGGATACGCCAATAATACCGTCGGCATAGCTTTGGCCACAGGAACAATAACCCAGTGTGGCAACTGTTGGCCAATATAGGGGAAAACAGTGGAGTTAATATCAAAAAGTGTGTTTTGTTTTACTATACAGGGTGCTGCTGACCTGACTCGTTTTGACATCGATGAACATTTTGATACAGCATCGGAGGGCAGTGTATATGACAAAACAATACATACATTGCCTATGTCACGTGCCTATGACAATCCGTCTCACGCGGGCTATTTCCATTCGGTCAACAGGTCCGTGGTTTATGAAAGGAGTATACACCCTTTAGTACAAAATAGTGACTTGTCACCCATAAAACATACATATGCAGCAATGAATCTTAGATAACTGTGCGGTGGATTGTTCAACAAATTCCTCTTGTGGAATAGTGACCTGTACTGTGACATTTGAGTTTAAAGTGGACTCTAAAGGTTAAAGATCAATGTAGTCAATTCAAATAATTAAGATTGACATTTTAAAAACTAAAACGGTAAATATCATCATATCATGGCATCCCACGCTATGTCCCACACGGCATCCAATCCTATATTATATCCAACCATATACCCCGCATGTCATCCCTCCCCATATCCCACACGGCATCCCATCCTATCCTATATTGTATTCAACCATATATCCCGCATGTCATCCCTCCCTATGTCCCACATGGCATTCCTCCCTCACATGGCATCCCTTCCTCACATGGCATCCCACCTCATGTCCCGCATCAGTGGCTTCCAACCCGATGTCCCACATGGCATCCCTCCCTATGATATCCCACTTTGTCCCACATGGCATCCCTCCCTATGATATCCCACTTTGTCCCACATGGCATCACATCACATGTCCCCCTACCATATTTCTCATATGGCATGCCACCCTGTCCCATATGACATACCATGTCCCACGTGGCATTCCACCCTGTCCCACATGGCATTCCACCATATATCGCACATGGCATTCCACCCAGTCCCACAATGCATTCCACCATATACCGCACATGGCATCCCACCCTGTCCCACATGGCATCTCATCCCATGTCTCACATTACACCCAACCATATGTCCCACATTGTATCCCACCCATGTCCCACATGACATCCCATAGGCTCCATAAGCAATTACTTAATTATAAGCAATGTACAATAACTTTCAGGTGTGCGTTAGCGACGGTAATTATGTCTCAGACTCAAGGTTGTGTCCTTAGCCTAACTCTTTTCACATTATAAATTGATTTTCTTGCCGAAATGGTTAAACAAAATATTGATGGCATTCACTCTACCCCCATGATGACATTGCTTCATTTCTGCTGATGATGTCATTCTCATTTCAGACAGTAATCGGGGCTTACAACGTCATGTTAATACACTGCAATCTTTCTGCGAGTTAAGCGGTATGAAAGTTCATCTTAAAAAGACAAAAACTGTTGTATTTAAAAATGGCGGGTGGCTAAGTAAACATGAAAAGTGGTATTTTAATGGCCAAAAAATCGATTGCGTGTCTTATTATAGAAGTATCTAGGTCTATTGCTTTCTACTAGAAATATTTTTGAGTAAAGCTATTAGTACTATCCAGGGTGAAAAAAACTTTAAATATTATTCAATCTTCGTTACGTTCCATTGGTGAAGCAAGTTTGAACATTTATGCTAAAGTATTCGATAATATTGTTTTACCTGTGTTGTGTTATGGTTCATTTGGGGCCATACGCTTTATCCTAATATTGAAATGGTGCAAATTAAACGCTTTCTTGGTGTCAAGAAATATGCTCCAGAATGTGTTCTCAGAGACGTTGACATACACTGTTAATCCATACTGTTATCAAATGTATTAAGTTTGGGGTCAAAATAATTTGACTTCCAAATCATAGATACACCAAGAAATGTTATGATATGCTATTAGAACTTGATGATATAGGTAAAAGAACATGGGCCTCAAATGTGAAAAATATTCTGCAAAGTTACGGTTTTGGCTATGTTTATTAGGAGGTAGAAAATGAATGTAATTTTATCAGTATTTAAGCAAAGAGTTATGGCTATCGATTAACAAAAGTAGACTCCGTTCATTTGATAAGTTATACACCTATTGTTCCTTCAAAAGTGTTCTTGTTGTTAAACCTTACGTTTTGAAATAAAGAATTTTAAGAGAAGATTTGTTTTTGCACATATTCGATGCTCTGGGCTTAACTTAAAAATTGAAGGTAGAAAAGAAAAACTCCCAGAGATTGTCGTATATGTCCTCTATGTGATAGCATAAATGTCGAAGATGAATTCCTTTTCCTAGCGGTTTGCACCAGTTATGATAATTTAAGAAGCAAGTTATTTCCTAATCTTGCACTGCATCCTACATTTCATAATTTTGTAACGCACCTAAAGCAGGAAAAGTATGTATATGATATTGCAAATTTTCTTTCACAGGTTCTGAAATTTAGAAGCGATTGTATTAAAGGATAAGAATGCTGTATATAATTCTTTGTTTTGTAATTCTCCTCTCAATCGATGTATGTGAATATGTTGTTATTATGTTATGGGCCGGAGACATAAAGCAGAAAGAATAATTTACAAAATAAGCAGTCTCGTCCTATCAATCAGTCCCTGATTGAGCATGCTAAATATGAAAGTCTGTCAGTTCATATGCAAATGAACTGTTAAATAAGAAAATAAAGGCGGAGTCAAATAATTATGACTGGTATAGCCCTTGGTGCCTACCACATGGTATATATTCTATCCTATGGCCCCCATCCATGTCCCACATCCTTGTCCCACATGGCATCTATGTCTGTATGTCCATATGCAGTCACATCCTGGCACACTCCGTGACTGAGCATACCAAGTATAAAAGTATTGTCAGTTCATATACTGTAGCAATTTTATGCAAATGAACACAATAATGAAGGCGGAACTTAATAATCATGCCTGACACAATTTTTCGTGCACAAATATTTTGCAGAAGTTTAAGGGTTTTAACCCCTAAAGACCCAGGAGTTCAAAACCTGACAAAAAAATTCAGATTTCTTTTTTCCCAAAAAATTAATTTTCACAACTTTCTTAACGTTTTTTACCACTGCAGGTTCTTTATATGAATGTTAAGACAATAATCTTTTCAATAAAAAAAAGTCAAAATAAAGAAATTATCAGCAAAAATATGCAAATTTGCACATTTTAGGGCCAATTATTTTGAGCTTATATTTTTCTTGTGAATAGTGAAAAATGGGGATTTTTTCTACATATTTAAATTTGTGTCTGAGATTCCCTTTCCATTGATACCAGTCTAAATGTTTTTCTTCAAAGCAAAACAATGAAAATAAACAAGCAATAATTAATTACTGTAATTACTAGCGGAGAAACAAAAGCCACATGTCCAGTGCGGGGATCGAACGCAGGTCACCCGTGTGTTGTGCACAGAGACTTTCCACTAGATCAGCGACTAGATATAGAGGGGTACTTGCTCTTTTTGATATCAATCGAAAGTACATGGCTTGGCCTTCTTACAGTAGATTTCGTGTACGGTAGGTGTATAACGATCAGAAACTTTGGTCTCAAAAAGGCTAAATATCACCAAATTTGGCACACATTTTGTCAAAAAATGACATTGATGATAAGGGCAGTCAAAATTCGACCGGAATTGGATACTTTGGTGTCTTTGACAGTTGTTTATGGCTTTTCAAGCAAAAGCTAAGTCTGGTAGTATGGCAAGTAAGCTTTTGAAGAAAAAGTTTTTTGAATTCTCTTTTTTAATCCATTTTTTCGCAAAATTCTTCAACATAACATAACCCTCATCAAAAAGTTGTATTTGCTGAAAGAACTATTCGAGCTCTTTCATATGATACCAAGATCACTGCTGTGGGCCTATTTGACAAAGTAAAATATTTTTTGAAAAAGTATGTCCCCAATCGAGTGTGACACGCTTGGTCTGGGCATTTAAGGGTTATACCCTGCAGTGTTATGAG
>JAIGNY010000695.1:0-15000 GCA_020152595.1 Chiridota heheva
ATACACTAGCAGAACCGTTGTTTGGACATCAGTAAGCTCAGGAAATGAAATTGCCTAAGGGAGAGAGATCGACAGAATGGGTAGAGAGACAAGCTGCCATTGTTTCAGCTTTGAACAACGAAGTCACATGACTGATTGGAAAGGAGCTTATCAATACTATCAAAACTAAAATGGTGAAACAGAAACCAGCATCTCCAGCTGATCGCCCTGTTTGGTTGGAAGAGCACAACGAAGTTACACAACTGATCAAAAAGAAGCCTGTCAATGCTATCAAAGCTAAAGCAGTGCAACATAAACTAGCATCTCCAGTTGGCTTGGAGGAGCAAAAAGTACCTACCAATGTTGTAATGCGTTATCTATACCAACCAGGTGAGCTGGAAGGAGGTCGACGTCGTGCTACAGACCCTGTGTGGTCTGCCAATGTTTATCGGATAGGACGGTCTGTTACAAAGCCTGGAGAGCCTGTCCTATACTATCTTCAAGATGGTCCAGACCGTGGATTTGTTCATTAAGAGTTATTGATCGTTCCTCACAACACCGAGCTCCCATCAAAATAATGCAGCATGCAATTAGAAATAGGGTATTATAACGATATAAGATGTCAGTACGTGCAGGGAAAAAGTGTAATTGGCTGCCGGTAGGTAAAAAAGAAACATGTGGAAGACCTGCCATGTATAATCAATGCTGACAGCCTCGAGTTGTGATTAGAAATAGTAAACGCCCAATAGCGTCATGCCGCAAGTGTGGGGTTGGTGTTTATTCTCAGACACAATTTTGCCGTGGTTGTGGCGGTAAAAATGTTGTAACAAAGATGATGCGCATTAAAAAACAAGCTTGTATAGACTTTCAAGAAGTGCTTGCCGAAATGATGTCCTATTAGAGACAAGGTGTGTCATGCTATACCATCTGGCGTGACAACCAATTAGAGGAATATCATACTATAGTATAGCAGCTTATGATGAATAACTTGAATAGAACTGTACTTAGAATAGAGAGAGAGAGTCGAGGCGTTGAGAAACTATGTGGTTCAAAACAATATATTCCTTAATGACCCATCAAGTTAAGGAGGATAGCATATCAAAAACGATTACATAAATGTCATCATCGCTGATAGGTATATTCCAGCCAGCAGACCGATTCCTGCTCCTAGAGCGCGAAGGCCTATTCCTGCTCCTGGAGCGCGAATGCCTGTTCCTGCCCCTAGACCTATTCCTGCACCGAGACATCTTCCTGCACCGAGACCTATTTCTGCACCGAGACCTATTCCTTCACCAAAACCTGTTTCTGCACCGAGACCTGTGCCTGTACCGAGACATGTTCCTGCACCGAGACCTGTTCCTGCACAGTGACCTGTGCCTGCTCCTAGATCTGTTCCTGCCCCAAGGTTCAGACGGTCACCTGGGACAATTGGAAATTACATCCACAGTTGGCAGATGAATATCGCAGATGGACACCGATTGGGAGCTGACCCACTAGCCCTGTTGAATGATGGCCCAGCAATTCACCCAAAGGTAGCAGAAGAGGGTGGGGTCCTCTGCGGGTTAAAATTCTACTTAGCACTCAGAGTGAGGCTGAAGAAGGATAATGTTGATGGAGAAACATAATTCACAAATCCAGTATTTCGCAGCCACCAGATGGATGTCCTGTAAATGGATGAGATTGATGCAGCGCTCAACAACGCTTTCCCACGCATGATAGAATCTCTTAGGCAATGAACTCAGAGGGGATCAGAATGGATGGTGGATTGAGTGGAGGATCTCTGGCTAAATATATTCCGGTACCAACCACTACCAGATGGGTTCTACATCGGTTTGCAAAAGAACTAAAAGCCAAAAAGAATATCATTAATGTGCAAAACCGTGATGTTGTCTTCGCTGGGCTCTCCAGTCTGCTCTGCTTCCATCCAAGAAAGATCCACACAGATGCAACAAGTATCCCTCAAAAGACGGCTTAAACTTTGAAGGAATAGAGGTTCAGCTCCACTCTCCCAGATCGGGAGAGTTGAAAAACAAAACAATCTGGCTATTCACGTCTTCGGTTGGGATAAAGGGGTGATTGTTCACAGACTCAGCAAACAAGACAAGAACATCCACAGAATCAACCTTCTATTAATTGAGAAGGCTTGAAAGTTCCACTAAACGTGGGTCAAAAGCCTCAGCCGCCTGCTCTATGATCACAGCACCCACCAAGAGCGTAAGCACTTCTGCGAGAGGTGTTACATGCTTATTTTAGGGAAGATCTCTTCGAGGACCATAGACCTGATTGCATGGAAATTGGTCAAACAGCTGTATGTATTGAGATGCCGAAAGAAGGCGAAAACAAGTTGTCCTTTCCAAACCATCACAAGCAACTTCCAGCGCCCAACGTAATTTACGCAGATTTTGAGGCACTCATCTGTAAGATAGATGGTCCTGGATCCGCATAATCCAATACCCAAAAGACTCAACAGCACAAAGCGTGTGAATATGGGTATGTTGTGGTCAGGTGTGATGGTCGTACAGAATCTCCAGTAGCATATCAAGGACACAATGCAGCTGAGAAGTTGCTTGAGGCCTTGCAGCAGGAAGAAACTAAGATCAAAGCAGTTCTGGCAAACCCTCGACCTATGATAATCACCAGAGAGGATTGGCGCGCACACCAGAACAGCACAGGATTGTCATATATGTAAAAAAGCTCTACATGGTGACTTTGTCCGCAAACAATTGCAATATCACAGGTATGTACAGAGGTGCTGCGCACAATGCCTGCAACCTGAAGCTGCGCATGAGCTCCTAAACAACCACAATCATAGTTGTGTTTCATAACATGCGGGGCTATGACTCTCATTTGATCATGCAAGCCATCAGCAAGGTGGAAGAAAAGATAACATGCATCCCCAACAACAAGGATAAATATATATCCTTCTCCTTAGGTCAGTTGAAGTTCATTGATAGCGCACATTTCCTGTTTGTGTCATTGGATAAGCTGGTTGCGGCTAACGACTCCTGTTTATACTCATTCCATATGAGTATATGGATCCCTGGGAGCGGTTTGGGGAGTGCCTACCTTCGCAAGATGCCTTCTATAGCAAACTTTCGGAGGAATCTATCTCCAATGAGGAATATCAACATGCACAGAGGATTTGGGGGGAATTCGAATGTGATACTATGGGAGATTATCACGACCTATACCTGCGGACTGATGTGCTTCTACTAGCTGATGTCTTCGAATTATATCGGAAAAATTGCTTGCGGCAGTATGGTATGGATCCAGCACACTAGTATACAAGCCCTAGATTATCTTGGGATGCACTCTTAAAATATACAGGTGTAGAATTGTAACTCATAACCGACTATGACATGCATCTGTTCTTCGAGAAAGGTAAGAGAGGTGGCATTTCTATGGTATAAAGCATATTCTCTACCTAAATAACCTGTATAGTTGGGTGATGAGTCAAGCACTACCCACGGGTAGATTCGAATGGGTGGATGGAGTGCCCTCGCGGAATACGCTTTCACCTGATGCAGAAAAGGGTTACATACTCGAGGTGGATGTTGAGTATCCTCAAGAGCTACACGACGTCCACAATGCATACCCACTTGTTCCGGAATGTATGAAGGTTCCAAAGGAGTGGTTGTCAGATTATCAGAAAGGGCTTCTAAAGTCGTCAACTGATGTTGAAAAGTTGGTTCTCATCCTCTGTCATAAAAAGCGCTATGTTGTGCACTACCAAAATATACAACTCTACCTCTCTCTAGGTATGAAGCTGACAAAAATACATCGTGCAATTCGGTTCGATCAATGCAAGTGGATGAAACCCTACATTTACCAACTAAAGAACAATAGCGTCTTTGGTAAGACTATGGAAAATCTGTGTAAGCGTGTGGACTTCAAACTCGTGAGAGCCTCAGGATGACAAGCTTCGCCGGTGGATAGCTAGCTCCGCGTTTGCAAGGCATGTGGTATTTGTTGATGATCTAGCCGCCCTACACATACACAAACTTCGGCTGATGCTTAACCGACCAGTCTACGTTGGGATGTGTGTCCTGGACCTGAGTAAACATCTGATGTACGACTTTTATTATGATAAGCTGAAGGAGCAATCTGGGGAGCGGTGCAATCTTCTCTATACGGATACAGATTGTCCTCTGCTTGAAATCCAAACCGAGGATGTGTATGCTGATATGAGTTGGCAATCGAAATCAGTTATGGCATCATGATTGTAATGCTATTCGAATACTAAAATTATTCATGTGATTTTTCAAAATGGATACTATTCACTCCTTGGTGGGCTTTAACCACCAACCTTCGTGTAACAGCCGAACGCCCTAATCCAAAATTGCGTCACGGAAGCAGTTGGAGTATTGGAAGTGAGCAACTGCTGATCAATACTGGAAAATTTTTTACAATCTTCTTCTCTTGTAACCTCCGATAAGGGTAGAAGAGAAAGGGGTTTTTCGCTTTAGGCGGAAAGCAGTGTGCAAGGGAGATATTCTTTATCCCTCCCGAACAAAAAAAAATGCACGAATGAATTTGCTTTTTAATTGTTTACTTTACCATGTTTGTTTCCACTTCCCTGTCCTCCAAATCAAAATTCCACTTCTCTATTCTACAAATCGAGATTCTACTTCCCTATTTAAATTACACGTCCGTATTCTGTAAATCGAAATTCCACTTCCTTATGCTGTAAATCAAAATTATTCTTCCCTATCATGTTAACCAAACTCCACTTCCTTATCCTGTAAACTTAAATTCCACTTTCTTATGCTGTAAATCAAAATTATTCTTCCCTATCATGTTAACCAAACTCCACTTCCTTATCCTGTAAACTAAAATTCCACTTTCTTATCCTGTAAACTAACATTCCACTTCCCTATTCTGTAAACTAATATTCCACTTCGCTATCGTTTAAACTAAAATTCCACTTTCCTATTCAGTAAACTACAATACTACTTTCTTATCCTGTAAACTAAAATTCTACTTCCCTACCCTGTAAACTAACATTCCACTTTCCTATCCTGTAAACTAATATTCCACTTCTCTATCCTGTAAACTAAATTCCACTTCCTTATCCTGTAAACTATCATTCCACTTTTCTATCCTGTAAACTGAAATTCTAATTCCCTATCCTGTAAACTAAAATACCACTTTCTTATCATGTAAAGTAAAATATTATTTTCTATTCTGTAAACTAAAATTCCACTTTCTTATCCTGTAAACTAACATTCCAACTCCCTATCCTGTAAACTAAAATTCCACTTCCCTATCCTTTAAACTAAAATTACACTTCCTTATCCTGTAAACTAAAATTCCACTTTCTTATCCTGTAAACTAAAATTCCACTTTCCTATCCTATAAACTAACATTCCACTTTCCTATCCTTTAAACTAGAATTCCACTTCCCTATCCTGTAAACTAACATTCCACTTTCCTATCCTATAAACTAAAATTCCACTTTCCTATCCTTTAAACTAGAATTCCACTTTCCTATCCTATAAACTAACATTCCACTTTCCTATCCTATAAACTAAAATTCCACTTCCCTATCCTTTAAACTAAAATTACACTTCCTTATTCTGTAAACTAAAATTCCACTTCCTTATCTTGTAAACTAACATTCCACTTCCCTATCCTGTTAACCAATGCTCCACTTCTTTATCTTGTAAATTGAAATTGTTTTTCCTATCCTGTTAACCAACATTCCACTTCCCTATACTGTAAACCAAAATTCCACTTCAATATCGTGTAAACTAAAATTCCACTTCCCTATCCTGTAAACTAACATTCCACTTCCCTATCCTGTTAACCAAAATTCCACTTCCTTATCCTGTAAATTAATTTTGTTATTCTCTATCCTGTAAACCAACATTCTACTTTCTTAGCCTGTAAACTAAAATTCCACTTCACCATCCTGTAAATCGAAATTTTGCTTCTCTAATCTGTCCCTATCTTATTATCTAATCATAATTTGACGGTAAATTAAAATTTACGACCCTATCCTGAAATTAACATTCCACTTCCATATCCTGTAAATAGAAATTCCACTTTTCTTATCTGTAAATCAAAGTTCAAATTCACTATCGTGTAAATCAATAAGAAATTGTTATAGAAGACCCTTCAACACCGTCACTTTCATTTATTACTTAACATCGTCACTTCTTTCATTTACCACTTAACACCATCACTTCTTTCATTTTCCACTTAACACCGTCACTTCTTTCATTTACCACTTAACACCTTCACCTCTTTCATTTACTACTTACCACTGTCACTTCTTTTATTTACCACTTAACACAATCATTTCTTTGATTTCCCACTTAGCACCGTCACTTCTTTCATTTACCAATTAACACCGCCACTTCTATCATTTACCACTTAACACCGTCACTTCTTCCATTTACCACTTACCACTGTCATTTTTTCCATTTACCACTTAACACCATCAATTCTTTCATTTACCACTTAGCACTTTTACTTCTTTCATTTATTACTTCTTTCATTTACCTCTTAACACCTCACTTCTTTCATTTACCATTTAACACCGTCACTTTTTTCATTTACCACTTAACACCGTCAATTCATTTACCATTTAACACCGTCACTTCTTTTACTTTTACTACCATTTACTACAGAAGGAACACGTGTCTCGTTTCAAATTTTTCACATTTGGTCATGAGGGAATTCCCCACCACAATGCTTTGCTGCCTCCCCGTAAAAAAAAAACTGACATGGCGGATTGTTTCGTTGTTATTACATTGACAGTTTTCCCTGTAATCCACAGCTGTCTCTCTATCGCACACAGTAACAAAATATTCAGGGCACTGCTGCTGTGACCAACTGTACGGTTAGTGTCCGCAGTTGGTGCTAAATCCCTGAGTGACACACCTCAGTTCGAAGAAAAAGTTGGTTCGCTTGCGCTATAATTTAGAATGTACGCCGCCACGTTTAGTCAAATTTCGCTGTTATCATCATTTTATGAGCGAATATCTTCTAAAAATATTAAAACATTCTCGCTCCCCGGTGGGTTTTAACCACCAACCTTTAGTTAACAGCCGAATGTACTAACCTTTTGCGCCACAGAAGCATATTTAAATTCAAAATTGACTTCCTATTGCCAAAATGGACTGGAATAAAGCCTTCAAATTTACCATTATACTCCTTGTTTGGTACTTAATACACCCTGTACCAGAATAGCAAACAAATATTGTGATAGCTATTCTGGTACAGAATTGATTAAGTACCAGAAGAGGAGTATAATGGTAATGTGAAGGCTTTATTCCTGTCCATTTTGACAGTAGAAATTCAATTTAAAAGAAGAAGCTGTTTAAGGCGTAAGTCTCCAGCTGCATATCGTGAATAGGATGAGATATTGTGCACGTGTTGTATGATATTCTCCTCTCTTTTTTTTTTGGTGCATTACGCCATTCCCCATACTGTATTTATGGCTATTCTTAATTTATCAAAAGCCTTTGACAAGGTCCCACACGCCTCCAATCCATACTCTCCGTTTACCTGTCTTGGTATGACTTGGTCTGCATCGTTCCTCAGCAGCCGCATTCAGCGCGTTGTCTGTGATGGCGAAATCTCAAATCCTAAATGAATTTTTCATTTGGTGTTACCCAAGGTACTGTTTTGGGTCCCGTACTTTTTCTTGTATATGTCAATGACATCTCTGAAAATATAAACAGTAGAGTAAGACTGTTTGATGACGATTGCTTTTGTTACAGAAAAATTAAATAACCCCTCTGACCAACAAATCTTCCAAGATGATTTGAATAAACTTGAACAAAAAACTGGCAAATAAAAAAATGAATTTCAACCCCTCTAAATGCTACATCTCTCTTAATTTTCTCTAAATACGCTTTCTATCACCTGTTTTTACCTTGTAGACACGCCAATTCAACTGGTTATCAAAGGCCAACATCTTGGTTGTCTCATGTCCCATACGTCTTACCTGGTTTTGATAATAATAACAAACTTAGATAGCGTTTGTACTATCATAAACAATACGCAGGCGACGACCCCGTCATTGTCATTGTAATTGTGTGTTCAACTATCTGTCTCTCTCTGTGTATACCTTGTGCAACCATTCCATAAAACATGTTAACTCTCACTCATACTTAGGTGTTGATAATAATAGCAAACTTAGTTAGGGTAATTTAATCATATAAACAACTTAGCCGATAAAGCAAACCGTGTCCTTGGCCTTCTCAAATGTAACCTTTCAGATCTAGTTACACTAGTACTTACACTAGTACTTACACTGGTACTTACACTGGTACTTACACTGGTACTTACACTGGTACTTACACCTGTATTTACACTAGTGCTTGCACTAGTACTTACAATTAGTACTTACACTAGTACTTACACTAGTACTTACACAAGTATTTACACTGGTACTTGAGTACGCTTCAGCAGTTTGAGTTAAGTTAAGCTAAATGCCATTGGATCCATTAGGCTCATAGGGCCGGTGCTTGTCCCCCGTTTCAAGGGCGCAAGCGGATGAGAGTACATGACTCCCCCTAGACGGGACGCCAGTCCATTGCAGGTTAACTCCCAAGCAGTGCTGGTACTCATATTACAACTGAGTGGACTGAAGCAAGTGGAGTAAAGTGTCCTGCTCAAGACACAATGCAACGCACGCGGCGGGAATCGAAGCCAGTACCCGGCTCGCATACGAGCAAGACTCCTTAACTACTGAGCCACTGCATCTCACCAGTGTGATGTAGATAAACTTGAATCTATTTAAAGAAGAGCAGCAAGGTTTTGTTTGGCAGACTACTCTTATAAATCTAGTGTAAATAGCATGCTTCAACAATTAATTTGGCCCTTGGTAAAAATAACAAGGAATTACATACGTCTGCATATCTGCATATGCCCTATAAAATCAATAACAATCTCGTCTCCATTGGAAAATGGTAACCGTATCCCAACCAACAAAATTAATACAAGAAATAATCATGATCTTAATTTCCAAGTGTGTAAATACTCCTTCTTTCCCGCACAGTAAAAGATTGGAATGATTTACCATCAATTGCCATGCATCGCATGCACCTTGTCTAAATTGTTTCTAATCTAAGCTTACTAACCCCTTTTTTTAAATATTTTTTTTCTTTTATTAATTATAATTTTATTACGCTTGGTTGTCGTTCATGTCCTCTACAAGGGTTTTAGTCAACTAAACCTATTCAGTATTCAGTCCGGTTTGTACTCCCGGTCGGGAGAACAGTTTTGTTCTACCGATCGGGAGATCCTTCACAGAAATATCCCACAATGCATCATCTAAATTCAAAGTTTGTATAGGAATAACATCAGAATCAGGCATATTTCGAGAGCGGGGAACTCAAGCACTGTCAAGGTTCAATTTTTTCATCACGATTTGAAATAATGGCATATGAATTATCTTTTCACCGTGCGCTTTTAAAATTCACCATGCGGTTTTAAAGAAATTTTAAGAAAAGTGATGAAATCTTATTATGTGTTACCGTTAGGCAGTCGGACTTTTAACGAGGTTTCTAAAATTATGAGAAATAAGTTGGGGATTTGTGAAAAATATTTAGCAATAACTGCGTGATAGTAACAAAGTTGTTTTACTTTCGCGATATTGAACGTGAACAAAGTAAACTTTGTTACAAACCTTCAATTAAACGACTGGTAAGCGTCTATGACTGAAACTTCACAATAAAAATGCCGGATTTCATTTATCATTGTAAGCTTAGTGCGCAATACGTGAGTTCCGATCGGCGGTACGAACAAAACTGGTATTATTGTTATAAAATATGTGATAAACAAGTATTACCTGAAACATGTTCTGTACGATTTGGTGGTTGCTTTTCCACTCGCAACGATCTAAATGATGCAACATTCTCAGACACAATCCCATTACCGCGTCGGACGCCACATATCGTCCCTGATGTAATATAGTGGCGAATTTAGAGTCGACAACTTTTGCACATTCGCCACTATGTCAAAACAGGGACGATTCCGCCTCGCACTCTCGTATTAAAGTTAGGTTAGTTTAAATCCTTATCTCTGGTTTTCTTGGCGTAAAGGGATGAGAGTACCTGACTACCCTGCACTGGACGTTAGTCACCCACAGGTTAACACCCCAGCACTGTTGTTACTCATTCCACAGCTAAGTGGACTGGATCAATTTAAAGCGTCTTACTTAATGTCTCAATAAAGGCTCGAGACGGGGTCAATCCTGAAACAAGCATTACTCCTTAAATAGCGAGCCACTGCAACCCCGTTCTCCGTAAAAAAAATGCTAGATTGGAAGGTTTCATTTAAACGCCCTCCATTTTCTCCGTTGTGCATGGAATATATCTGCTGGACAAATTAAAGTGTACATCAATTTTAATTATTTTTTATTGCTTGTTAAAAATAGGTTTTCCGATCATTCCTATCGTGATCGCGGTATGCTTTGAAAAGGAAATGTATGCATTCGACAGAGAGGAAGCAAGCAAGATCCCGCACTGTGTTCACAGCAACTACCCGCTTCAGAAAACCACGGATAGTAAGTCATCATCATCATTATCATCATCATCACCACCACCACCACCACCACCAGACCAACCACCACCACCACCACCAGAACCACCACCACCACCACCACCACCAGAACCACCACCACCAGCACCACCACCACTAGAACCACCACCACCGCCAGACCAACCACCACCACCACCACCACCACCAGAACCACCAGCACCACCACCACCACCACCACCACCACCACCACCAGTTTCTTATTCATATTATCTTGGTGTTTGATCTATTTTGATACAGACTAAATTAAATTTGCCTTATAGAGCTGTAAGATATTAACATGTTGGAGAAGGCGTCTACTGGCGAACCAATGACTGAATGATTTGCCTTTGGATGTTAATTTGTATTCGTAAGCTGTAATATTATATTTCTTTTGTCCGTCTCAGCTGTTACATGCAACAAGGAACAGAGTTCTTCATTTGCCTGGTGCTACCAGTTGCGCTATTACTTCTTTTTAACAGTGTGGCGTTTGTCGCGGTCATAGTATCGCTAATCATAAATTCAAAGAGACGATCAAAAATCGCAACAGTTAATTCCAGAGCCGAAACTGTTCGATTGCTTCAAAACGCCTTCACCATCTTCATCCTCATTGGTCTAACTTGGTTGTTCGGATTCCTCACATTTGAAGGTGGGAAACAGGTTTTGGAGTTCTTTTTGGAATTTGCAACTCAATGCAAGGGTTTGCTATATTCCTTTTGTTTTGCGCAAGAACAAACGAGTTCAAAAGTTTGATATGCCGAAACAGAGGGCAACATTCCGTACCAATTACTGAAGACGCTAAAAATCAAAGCCATTTTTTCCCGAAGGAGGAAATTCAAGCACAATACAGACCGCGGATAGCTCCAATGTTGTGGAGCTAACGCAGCAATAGCTGCATAAACAGGAGGTGATGGTTTCTGAATACTAACCGTGTATGTCTACTTAGACGGGTTGCATGAGATGAAATAAAGTTCATAGTGTTAGTCATTAAGGCTTGCACACCTTGCATAATATTAACGGCATTTGAAATCATAATCTATCTTGTAAATTTTAATTTATTCATAATCTAAATTTTCTTTTAGTTTACAAATTTTTAATCTACACTTGCTTTATAATGGTTGATACATTGTTGTTTGTTATTATCCATGGGGGTTACGTGCTGTCGATTGCTTTCATTTAATGACGTATACGAGGAGTCTAAGGTCATCTTTTTACATGACTCTGCGTTTACTGACAATATGGTAGAAACAGGTGCGCCGGAAGAAGTTTCAGATTGGTGGTGCAAGAAGATGGGCTTTTGGCCTTTCTTTATTTAAGGAAATGTTTTAAAAATTGGTGACAGGAAATGTAATTTCGCGGCTTTTAGCACTTAAAGAGGCGCTGTAGTCTCATAACAAATAGGAATGACGTCAGTAAGTACATGGCGTGTACTTTCTCACGTCATCAACGTGTTATAATTTTTTAACTATACAGTGTGTGTGCGAATAATATGTATGTGTACACGTTGTAGTACGGTATGTATGTGTGGTACCATGACACAGTCCAGTTGACCAGAGCTGAATAAATTCGTCGTCAGTTTATTAATAGAGCTATTAACTAAAATTATCTCAATTAAAGCTCTATGTTGTAATTTAAATCAGTGGAAAACAGGAACTAAAAAAAATCAAATATTTTTCATTACTCCAATCCTTTACAAAAACTCCCACGTATTCTGCATGTGAAATTACACTTTACATATATGAAATACTATTTTCATATATGAGATACTACTTTCATATATTAAACAAAAGCATTTCAGATTCATATATGGAATGATTTTATATGTGAAATTAAATAATCACACGTGTGAAATTCCAAATAACACGTGTGGAAATAATACCAAGGAAGTACTATGTATAGTGCAGTAGCGCCCTCCTTTATATTAGTATTGCAGAATAATACTAAGTTGAAAAGTGTTTCTACCTCTTATTTTTTAACAAATTTCAACCTTTTCACTCTGGATATTTTACCCTGAATTGGGTTTCCAGTATTTTACTTGGTTTTCTGTACATTATTTTACATTAGTTTTGTAGTGCATTCATTATTTTTGTGTATTTTCTGTTTTTGGTAGTGTTAGGAGCCTAATGTTAATTAGCCTAACGCACTCATTTGTATTAGCAGTACTGCAATTTTTTCCTTCGCTGATATCCCAAAGTAAGTCTATCATTTGTTTTCTTTAATTTTATACTCATTTCCACTTCTTGTTTGTGTTTCAGTGCTTATTGCTTTACATGTTTGTAAGTTTGTTTGGTTATAGATCCCTTTAATTCCAACCGTATAGGGGCTGATTTTGTTGATTTTTGTTTAGAAGTCAAAACTCTCCCACCCGTGGTCATGAAACTCTTAGATATTGCGACTCCATTGGGATTTGAATATATCCAGTCAAGTTAAATCCAGTAATTTGAATTTTATCATCTACAAATTTGGATTGAATATAATGTCACCAAGTATAATTTTAATCAAGTTTAATTTAGTCATGTCAATAAACTTGATATAAGTTGCAAACAAACATGACCAGGAGTTACGGAGTTTCAAGAAAGAAGTAAAGATCAACCAAATTTCCTTTTATTTGGGGACAATTTTTCTTAGATCTCGGTAAATTTTTCTAAATTTTCTGGAAATTTCTTTCAGTCTGTCAATGTTTGGGAAGTTTTTCTTCGATTTTCGGGGAATTTCCTTCAATGCTTGGAAAATTTCTTTGTAATTTTGACAATTTCCTTAATTCTTGTGCAATTCCTTTATTTTGGGGCAATTGTTCTTCGTTTTTCGGTTGATTACTTCATTTTCAAAAACAATTTATTCAATGTTTGGGAAATTGCTTTGAATGTTTGAGAAAAATTATTTCATTTTCGTGTTAATTTTTGAAAATTTCCTTCATTTTAGGGCGGTTTTTTTCAATTTTTGTAAATTTTCATCAATTATCGTGAAATGATGCAAAATTTACTGATTTTGCCAATGTTTCTTCAATTTGTATAAATAATTTTTAATCGGAAACATATAAGGGAAATGTTCCTTTAATTTGTACTTTTAAATAATTTCCATTAAATCAAAAGCTCATAAAAACTTTTATATGGTTCTGCGGGGTTGCAACCATCCTCTCCCCCTCCAAAAAGGTTAGAACATTTTGCATTACTTCAATAGTAATCAGAACCCCCTTCTTGTGCTTTTCCTAGATCCACATTGGCCCCTGCTTTTAGCACAAAGGCATACCTTTAAGAGTTTAGCCTGCTGAAAAAACTGTATCCATTAGTATAATGTGTAATATGAATAGCACAGTTGAAATATCATCCAATCAAACAAATTGTAACTAGATATCCTTATGCCGATACCGCACCTTTAAAAATCCTTGATTAATATTGGGCATTTTTTGAAGGAAACCATCACTTTACCTAAACTGACAATTGTCATTGATTAACATTGACCTTTTGACATCAGCTGAAGTGATTAAAGATAAGTTTTTTAAATTATGATTGTGGCTTAATATAATGTATTGGAAGACATGAGGCTCAAACCAATATGAAATTTGCGCCTAAGATCGCTTAATGTCGTTTTCACTGAATCTGCAAAATATTGACATTCTTGAGTCATTTGCCAAAATAAATTCGTTTGCTATTTTAATAATATGACATTTTGTGTAATTTTTTTTTATCAAGGACGTTCGTACGTCCTTGTCTTTATGAACATTAAAAATCATATTTGTGGCTATCGACCATTTGCTGCATTTGTCATGTTTGTTAGCATATTTTCTAGAGCTCCAGAGATTTTGTAACCTGGCTGGTCAAAATACTATTATGGTCAGTTTTGCCATACAGTAGCCTGGCCTTTACTGTCTGATATGTATGTATGCTGAAATTTAAAACAAACGAAGCTTAAGAAAAAAATATGATCGAACAAATTATCGGTGGAGCATACATGCTCACCCGTTCCGGCGCCCTTGGGAAACGGTGTCACTGAATAATAGGAACATATTGTAAATAGCCTTATATTGTGCTTAAGTTACTTGCCCACAAGCAGATATGTTTGGACGTAATCTTATTATGGGAACGAACCTTTTCCAAGCGCTTCCCCTTTGCGCCTGAAAGTCATAGTTTTGTTCAGTGGCGTAGCCAGGATTTTCATATTGGGGATGGGGCGGCGGAGAATTGAATTGAAGCGACACAATATTTAGTGGCGTTGGGGCGGAGAATTGAATTAAACCGACACGATATTTAGTGGCGTAGTTGCGGTGACAACGCAAAGCGCTCGACTATTCGGCGTGGGGTCCAGGAGTCCGCTTAAGGGCCCTGGTGGGGTCCAAGGAAGACTCCCAAAGATTTGGTCTATGGGGAAAAGTCCCGGAAGCTCTCTCTCGCAAAATTGACATTTCAAGGACAAAAAAGTATGTCACTACGCATAGTAAGAAGGTGTATTATGCTAGTCAAAATTCATGTCAAAGAGAGCTATAATACACCA
>JAIGNY010000695.1:20000-45000 GCA_020152595.1 Chiridota heheva
TGCTCTATCAATTGAGCTAATATTTACAAATAAAACAAACTTTACAGTGAAAGGTTGTTGATCCATATACAAAACAAACACAATTGGCATTATCATTTATTATCATAGCTTATCATCTCTGTTTCAAACATCACAGATATTCTGAATGGGCTTCTATCTTTTTATTGTAAACTTTATCAATGCCTATTCACTTTGACATACAAAATAAAATAGAGCAACAAACTCCTACTAAGTATACATTATTCAAAACAGAAATTGGAAAGAGAAATATATGTGAATCTCATTACCAAGGTGTACGTATCATGTGATCTGCAAGCTCATAAAGGTTACAATTGTGAGCTACTTTAAAATCACATCTTCATAAAAGTATCGCAAAGCTCATTGCAAGCTTACTGCAAGCTTAATTTCTGCAAATGTTATCACTATTAACCTTTTGAAGTTAAATGATTGACAGCTTTTTCAACAAATCACCGCACACATCTACCCAGCTAAGTGTAGCGGGGATATTTACGAGAGTTATACCTACCTTTCATGGTATAAAAAAGCAATCTGGTCCAATGACCTGGTTCTAACATTCCACTGAGGCCTGAATGAAAAAGGGGCGGGCCGGGACGCATGGAAAGTAAATATAACTATCTTGAATATCCCCACTACGCTTAGTGGGGTAAATTTACTTCAAGTTGTATCTTACCTTCCATGCTATAAATATGCAATCAGATTGCAACCGAGGATTGAAAGGAAAGAGTTTAGGTCTAAGCCCACTAAGAGCTGGGCTTAATACTTGGAACTAGTTTTATCCTACTTGAAGGACTAGTTTCCTTATCCTCTTAAGGACGAAAAACCTCCAAATATTAATTACTTAACAATAGCAAATTACTCTTAAGTTATAATGTAGGAATAGGAAACCACCAGTTGAAAATAAACGAGGCAATACGTTGCATGAACATGGGTTAGTCGCCCAGAAGAACATGTTAACAAAAAAGTTTTACTATAGTAAACAGAACCAAGTGTAAACAATGCTTAATACGTTATGGCAAAAACTTACAAGGTTTGACAGCGGACCGGGCGGCTTTGTTAAACACGAGGGAAACAAACCGTCAGAAAAATTAAACAAATTAGAATGTGTGTGCCTAAACAACGGCCAAAATTCGTTAGTAAAATTAAACGAATTAAAACACACCTGAACAACAGCAAAGATTCGTTAGTAAAATAAACGAATTAAAACATTCCTGAACAATGGCCAAAATTCGTTCGTAAACGATCAAGAGGTTAATAAATTATCAAATGAATCATAACTGAAAATGAGAAAACGTGAATAAAAGACAAAAGAAATTTACCTCATGAAAGAACGGCCCTTGCAACTCTACCTTGACAGTCTGGCTTGTCCTTTAGATATGCGGAGACAAACATGGCTGGTGTTTTCCATACAGCAGCGCAAAGTATCACGTTAAGGGGCAACCCACCAAAAAGCGCAATTGATGTAGCTATGCCTCATACTTGATGTGCCTTAAGCGGATGTTCTGTGAACAACGCAAATTTATTGTACGTGATTTTTGACAATCCAATGCGAAACCTTGTCACGCAAGACGGTTCGATGTGGATTTTGTAAGGACACGAATAAAGCTTTAATGTCATTATATAATGGTTGCGTACGTTTAATGTAGTACTGGAGACATTGGACGGCCCAGGGCACCGTTCCCAATCTTCTGATGTGTTAGAAAACGTAAAGAGCGACGGAAAGAATATCGGTTCTGGTAAAAACTATAAGTCGGACTCTTGGCTAGGAAAGCTGGATCAGGTGACCCGTACACCCCGGGTTCAAAGCGAATGGCCTTTGAAAGAAAGCGTATGAACGGCACTTTTGCGTATGGCAGACGCCGCGGAGAGTAGAAAAACTGTTTTGATCATCAGTTTTTTGAACGGGGCCCGTGCTAGTGTCTCAAAAAATACTTACATGTCCTACGGAGAAGCAAGGTTCCGAACTGAAGATCTTTGTAAGAACATTCCATTCACTAATCTTTCCAGTGGCGCGTCAGTGATGGTCGACCCATCTAAAAAGCCCTGGTGGACAGCTGCTATAGCTGTCCAAAAACTCTGATTGTATTGATGGATTTGTTTAGATTAAACTACAACATTAAGAAATCCGCTACGTCACCAAGAGACACCGAATGTGGAGACCCCAATCTATTCTGTCAGAAGTAACCTTTCCCACTCCTCTGCAAATTTCCCCAGATTCCCTCAACCTGACCCCCATCAGTAAAGGTGCCGGGGTGGGTTAAAGGCTCTGCCCTTGCCTCTTCCCCACCCTCGTGATGAGGAGGAGGAGGAGCCCGCTGTACGTTCAGAGGGGAAGGAGCATTGACCATTATCTGCCACATTCACTCTGCCGGTCCATGAAGAGCCCTGGCGAGTGGAAGAAGCTGTGTCAAGCTTCGGCGCTGTCACACGAAGGCGTGAGGCCTATGGCTAATTGGCAGCCATGCGTCGACCACTCACGGGGGCATCGCCTTTGCCAACAGCTTGTTAGTTTTTCTGAGATCATCCTCCCGGCCAACCTGGCGCGACAGGACATCACAGAAGTGACCTGCGAAGAGGTCTAGTTCTTCCGTCAGCAACCACCTGAAGGTCCGCCTGTTTGGCTTCAGATAGGCCAAGGAGGGGGAGAACATTCTTACGCCTCTCTGTGGCCACCTTTGTAGAAGCTCGGGCGAGTTCATCGACTGTCGCGTCAATCAAATCCGTTAACCCGGCTAACAAATGTGCGGTCGTTAGTTTGACGTCGGCTGGCAGATGCTTCTGCAGGACGGCTGGCAGATGCTTCTGCAGGACTGAGTCCATCCGTTCTGTCACCCATATGGTAAGAGCTTCAAACTTGGAGCCTTGCCGTATGGCCTGTTCCACAGCATTGAGGGACTCTTCCGTTGGACTGCAGGGTTGATACATCTATCAACCCTGGCCCGGAGCTTGACACCGCTGGTGTACCGCTTGCAGGTCGGCGGAGGAGTTGCCATACTTCCGGGATAGGGGGCGTGCCTATTGTAGCCTTGTAGGTAGCTAGCTGGACTTGGGTAACCTGACAAATTTCCTTATTGTAGGCCGTCCAGTTGTTGGTAGGGTCCTTGCCCAATGCTGCACCTGGGTCACCATGCTAGGGACTAGAACAAATTGTTATTATTATTATAATTACAAGTTTATGTATCTTTAGTGCTTTTCATAAATTAGAACATGCCACCCTCTAAAGTAAAGCAAATATTTTGATGTCATTGAAAATCAGTCATCATGTTAAAGTTAATATTAATATAAAACAATAATGCAATCCACGTAATTGCTGATCTCATCACCACTTGTCACATAGCAATGACCTATCCTTCATATGATTTGGGTCATTCTGTATATCGTCCTTGAAACTTTGAACTCATAACAGTCACCTTTGACTTTTCCCATCACAGCAACAATGTAATAGTTCCCATAAGGCCCCATAAATGCAAAATCCTATTCACCCTAATCAAACACTGCAGCAGAAATGTAAAAATAGGTTTATTACCTGTGTGTGTGTGTCTTCACTATTCCACACTACATGGAATATTGCAACAATTTATGAATTACATTATTATTATAACCATGAGGAATGGTCCATCAATCATTCATTGGTTTTGCACAAAGTCCTCCCATGCATATGATGTATATTTATATTTAGGTTCAGCCAAGGGCAAATCTGATTCCCTTCACTAAACAACAGTCATGTGGCTTGAGCCCTAGATGAATGACCTATTGTGTATAGTGTAACAGAAGTTGGTGCTAACAAGTTAACTGTGAATAGACTATGAAGGTGTTGTCAGTTTGAAGGTATTGATTACCTTTGTTTTGTGTATGGTGTAATAATAGTTGGTTGCTGGTCAATGAATTGTGAAGAGTTTCTCGGGTTGAATGGTGTGGATTACCCCTGATTTTGAGAAAATCGATTGTGTTGGGTTGTAGGGGTCTAAGGGCGAAAAATTATAAATAAATTTAGAAATAACATTCATATTATAGCAGGCAGGTAGCTCAGTTGGCTGAGTGTAAGACTGAGATGCTGGAGGTTCCAGGTTCGAGTTCAAGTGCGATTTAACCTGTGATTTTTCACAGATATGCAGAACGATACGCTGATATCAAGAACAGAGATTTGCCTTGTGCATCATCTTCTCCTCTACCCTACCAGTTACATTGGCTTCCAATTGATCAACAAATCGTTTTTAAGCTTGTAATTGTTGTTCTTAATTGTTTACACAACAGAGCTCCTGATTATTTATCTCAGCTCCTTTCACCTAACAATCCAAGCCGTACCCTCCTTCAAGTTCTACAAACATGATTATTGCACCAAGGTCAAATAACAAATTCGGTGATACGAGTTTTTAATTTGCCGCACCTCGTATCTGAAACAACTTGCCAATTCGTTTACGTACCACATGCTCCTTTTACTCTTTCAAACCTTCACTCAAAACTTACCTTTTTAGGGAAAGCTATGTCTTATGATGTCCTTTAATGCCTTTGTTTTTTGCCATTTTGTACTGCTTTCCTATGTAAATATCCCTTTATCTTTATAAATATAATGTTTACAGTGATCTTCAATTTTGATATTTTAATTAATCATTTTTCAGTATTTTTTCACTGCTTTAATTGAACAGTGGTGTTTTAGTTTTCAATTTGTTTCCTTTTTAAGAATTTTAGTATTACTCTTATTATAACTTTTTTGAATATTCTTACCTATTTATCTTATTTTAACATTTCTTTATGTCCAAGTATATGGTGTTTATCATGTAATGCGCTTAGAGCTTTTTAAGATCAAGCGCACTATAAATGTATAATAATAATAATAATTAAATGGCGGTCCCGATGGCGGCAGGAGAGTCACCCATGACTGGTTCTCTGAACACTATTTGAGAACAGAAGCATGAATACGCAATGTTCATTCACCTCATTCAATCACTACCAGTCAAGCTCATGGCGCTGATTTTGAACTGCTGCTTAGATGATCATAACTGCTGTAAAGTGCTTTGAATACAGTAGTAAAGCGCTACATGAGACCAAGTAGTATTATTATTAACCCTTACTCTACCAGCACTGTTTTGGAAGCGCACTTGGGAGGCGGAGTCAAAGATGGGGCACCCAAAACGGCGATAACATCACCGCGTGGTAGAGTAAGGGTTAAATATTATTATTGCAACAATATTGAAATAACTATAACAACAACACCTAGAATTCATTAACCTGAAAACAATTTTATCAAAAAAATTACATTTATATACACCAATGCAGAAATTGCATTAATATCACAACATAGCAATCACATTAATATCACAACATAAAATCACATTAATATCATAACATTATAGAATTACATCAGCAAGCTCATCATTTCTATATTAGGGATAACAATAATACAATTTTACATGAATGGCAGAAATGTTCTACTAACCTGCTCCTGAAGTCCAGCTTGTCATCTTTTATGCTCATTTTCTTTGACCGGAAAACTGAAGAATGTCAGCCCTTCATCGAGGTACTCTGATAAACTGCGCAGGGGAATTAGGGCAGTGCAGCGCTAACCACCGAAGATTCTTTATCACCTAGAATTCAAAATGAGATTTTTTTTTGAAAATGAAGCTGACAGTAAAAAGCTCGTGTAAAGGTGGATAAAAAAAGTACAACACAATCCGATATTTTTGTTCGATGTAAATGATTTAAGGGTTAACCCATAATTTATAGTGTGTTGTTACAGATTAACCATAGAAGCTGGGCACAAGATTGAGGATGCCTTAGACGAAACTATGGTCAATCCGTGACAACGCACAATGAATTATAGGTCAACCCTGTTTATTTATTTATTTCTTTAATAAAATAATTCAACTGACCAAGTATGAAAATTGCAGGTTTTATTAACTGATTTTCTATTTTGGACAAATATTACAGGATTTACTTTCATCAACAAATGAAATTGATATTTTGGCAGTGCATCTAAATTTCTATTGTTCTCACACAATGTACAATGTGCGTATTTCTAAACGATCCGCGATAATACTACACAAACCAAAAGCGTATTTTACTGTGTGCTCGTTGCTTCTTTACTATTCCCGAACCAGTGGCACTGTTCGCTCTTTGTTTGTTTACTATTCGTGAACCAGAGATACTGTGCGCTCGTTGTTTGTTTATTATTCCTGAACCAGTGATACTGTGCGCTCGTTGTTTGTTTACTATTCCTAAACCAGTAATACTATGCGCTCGTTGTTTGTTTACTATTCCTGAACCAGAGATACTGTGCGCTCGTTGTTTGTTTACTATTTCCGACCCAGAGATACTGTGCGCTCGTTGTTTGTTTATAATTCCCGAACCAGTGATACTGTTTGCTCGTTGTTTGTTTACTATTCCTGAACCAGTGATACTGTTTGTTCGTTGTTTGTTTACTATTCCCGTTCCAGTGATACTGTTCGCTCGTTGCTTGTTTACTATTTCCAAACCAGTGATACTGTGCGCTCGTTGTTTGTTTACTATTCCTAAACCAGTGATAGACACTGTTCGCTCGCTGCTTGTTTACTATTCCTGAACAGTGATACTGTGCGCTCGTTGTTTGTTTACTATTCCTGAACCAGTGATACTGTTCGCTCGTTGTTTGTTTACTATTCCCGAACCAGTGATACTGTGCGCTCCTTGTTTGTTTACTATTCCTGAATCATTGATACTGTTCGCTCGTTGTTTGTTTACTATTCCCGAACCAGTGATACTGTGCGCTCCTTGTTTGTTTACTATTCCTGAACCAGTGATACTGTGCGCTCGTTGTTTGTTTACTATTCCTAAACCAGTGATAGACACTGTTCGCTCGTTGCTTGTTTACTATTCCTGAAGAGTGATACTGTGCGCTTATTGTTTGTTTACTATTCCCGAACCAGTGATACTGTTCGCTCGTTGTTTGTTTACTATTCCCGAACCAGTGATACTGTGCGCTTCTTGTTTGTTTACTATTCCTGAATCAGAGATACTGTTCGCTCGTTGTTTGTTTACTATTCCCGAACCAGTGATACTGTGCGCTCCTTGTTTGTTTACTATTCCTGAACCAGTGATACTGTGCGCTCGTTGTTTGTTTACTATTCCCGAACCAGTGATACTGTGCGCTCCTTGTTTGTTTACTATTCCTGAATCAGAGATACTGTGCGCTCGTTGTTTGTTTACTATTCCCGAACCAGTGATACTGTGCGCTCCTTGTTTGTTTACTATTCCTGAACCAGTGATACTGTGCGCTCGTTGTTTGTTTACTATTCCTAAACCAGTGATACTGTTCGCTCGTTGTTTGTTTACTATTTCTGAAGCAGAGATACTGTGCGCTCGTTTTTGTTTACTATTCCTGAACCAGTGATACTGTGCGCTCGTTGTTTGTTTACTATTCCTGAACCAGTGATACTGTGCGCTCGTTGTTTGTTTACTATTCCTAAACCAGTGATACTGTGCGCTCGTTGTTTGTTTACTATTTCCGACCCAGAGATACTGTGCGCTCGTTGTTTGTTTACTATTCCTGAACCAGTGATACTGTGCGCTCGTTGTTTGTTTACTATTCCTAAACCAGTGATACTGTTCGCTCGTTGTTTGTTTACTATTTCTGAAGCAGAGATACTGTGCGCTCATTTTTGTTTACTATTCCTGAACCAGTGATACTGTGCGTTCGTTGCTTGTTTACTATTCCTAAACAGTGATACTGTGCGCTCGTTGTTGGTTTACTATTCCCGAACCAGTTATACTGTTCGCTCGTTGTTTGTTTACTTTTCCCAAACCATTGATACTGTGCATATCTCATACCGCGTGATGCAGAGATGCCAATTCTAACAACACATACATGCATTCACAATCACCAACAAGCCAATCAAATACTGTCGCGGAAATGACATTTTAGTTTGTATTGGATTGATTGATGATGGGTCAAGCAAATTTCTTGACACATAAGATTCCCTCTTTGACGGTACATAATGATTTGTAGGAGCACTCAGTAGGTTGGTGTTTTTTGTAAATTGCTACTGGTAAATACCACAGCTCTAGCTCACTCAAAGATCGTTATTATAATGCATATTACCCTGCGGAAAACAGTCAAACTTTTCAGCTCAACTGCCATTATGAGGTTAGAGCAAGAAGTATTAAAGACATTTTCCCATATATTTTGTATTTTTCATTTGAAAGAGCCTACTTCTAGAGCCGATTTGGTACAAAAATCAGGTTGATATATATTCAGTTCAGGAGATATGGATTTTCAAAGAATTCCTAATTGCATTTTAAACTTTTTGTACAGTATGATGAATTTGTGTTTGATCCTGACATAGAGACAATTTCATTGCAAATGTTTATGTATTTCTTTGAATGTTAATTGGTTGTTTCTGTATGATTAGAAACAATTTTCCAAAAGTTATTGAAATAGGGTATATTTGGCAATGTATTTAAATACCTAACTTTCATCAATCTATTTTTCGAGCATGTTTTACTAATAAAAACAATGATAGATTTTAATGAAATACATCAACTTTGTGGTAGAATGTATTGCTGTGATGTCATACTAAGCCTTTTCCTATTCGTTTACTAGCATTTTTACAAATTTGAATATATTCTGGTAGCAATAAGATATGGAAATGATTTTTGTACTAAATTGTTTCTCAAATTTTTCTCTTTCTTTTAAAAGGTTACAAAAAAAACATGGGAATATTCCTTTAAGAGTATAAGAGCAATGGATATTTTACACAACTTAGCAATAAGTGGCCCAACTAGGGCCGTTGGGGCCCATGGGTATATTGGCATTTGAAGGGCCCTATTTACGTAACCATGATGCATTGCTCTGGGCCTTACAAACAAAAAATGGAAGATCGTGGAGTTTATTTTTGTGCCACTTTTAGCTACCTTGTCACATGCATGTATAATGCATGAAATCATGAGTTTTTTTGCAGAGGGATGTGTACCATATTGCATGTGACTACATCTTACATCTGTTGTCTATACTACATCTCTTATTTATTCCCATGATAATGACTCTTGTTTGTCTATATTACATCTCTTATTTATTCCCATGATAATGGCTCTTGCTTGTCTATATTACATCTCTTATTCATTCCCAATATAATGACTCTTGTATGAATAAGTTAATTACATACCCAACCCAACTGCTTGACGTATAGAAAACACTAGACGGCGTCCCTACCTTCTAAGTGTCTGTACTAATAATTACATAGGTTCGCATTATGCTTCTCATGCTTACCAAAAATGGGTCAAAAATAAGAGAAAATTCACAACATTTAACCAAAAAAACTTACTTACTAACGTAAGTTTAAGGTTTTTACACTTATATGGGCATTATCTAAATAACTTATTCTAATGCGCCTTACAAAATATGCGTATGAAGAAAATAGATACAAATGTGTAAATAAGCTAAGCATGAAATATAAAGAAAACAAACACTTACTTGACATACTTCTAGATCTTGCTGTTACCTGAAAAGCTATGAACAACTGTCAACAACATCGATACATCAAATTCCATTGGAATTTCTTTTTTATGCCCTTATCATTAATATTTTTTTGGCAACTTGTTGAAAAATTCATGAATCTTTGCCTTTTCGACACCAAAATTTGGCAAAAATCATAGTTTCTAAACGCAATACACCATATATTGGAATAAAGTTTGGGCAACGATCTTTCAATTGATATCAAAAAGGACAACTACCCCCACTAAGATCATATTGTAAGTTAAGTAATAATGAACTCTGCACACTATGTTTAGGAACTGTGGTCTAGTAGCAAGTGTTCGTGCACAGCACGTGGATGACTCGGGTTTGAATGCAGTGCGGGAGCATTGCTTTGTTTTTCGCGTGTAATTACAGCCGTGATTATTATCTTTATTGTTATTGCATGTTTTGCTTTAAGAGAACAAATTAAGACTGCTATCAATGGAAAGGAAATATCACAAACAATGTAAATATATTCAAAAAATCTTCATTTTTCATTATTCACAAGAAAAATGACGAGCTTAGAAAAGTTGGCTTAATTTTGCATAAAATTTGGAAATTTGCATATTTATGTCAATATTTTCTTTATTTTGAATTTTTATTGTAAAATTTGTTTTAGCATACATGCAAAGCAAACTTAAATTGATAGAAAACGAAAGGAAAGTTGTGAAAATTATTTTTTAAAGTTCAGAAAAATAGCAGTCACATTACGCGCGTGGGTCTTTAAGGGTTAACGACTTATCTTACTCTGATTTTTACGCTCTTTCCTAGGAAATGAAAGATATTTTTTGTAGCTGTCTATAGATCTTTATAGAACATAATATGCAAAGGAATTGGTTAAGGAAGTGGTGGTTGACAAGATCTGACCTTAACACAAACAAGCACCGTGAGCATGGGGATTCACAAACTTCCTCATCCTTCACATCACAGATCTGTCTGTAATGCCTCCTCTTAGAAATGTCAACAGAACACTTTGAACACTTCCTGATTTTCTTTTGAAGATACAAAATGAGTTAAATTCCTTGCTTCAATCAAAAGAAATTAAATGTCATCTGTCATAGTTCAAATAAGGCCGCGTACAATTTATTCCAAAACGATACTGATTTTCCTATCAATGTAAAATGCACACTATACCATTGTGTTTCGAATAATCAAAACACAGGTTTTGAATTTAATTTACCTCGTGACGTTTAAGACGACAACTGGCCATTAATCTGTCTTTTTTACACTAGCAACTCGTGGCTACAGGACAATTAATTAATTATTTTCTTTCATTTACCATATCTGCTTGATTGAATATTTCTCTATTACCTCTCAGCAATCTCAACTTGTTTTACAGTGCCGTTTAAATACACGTCTAAGCTCTGCTTACATGTCACACGCACGCCTCATTGGACTTCATCTGCTTGTCACATTAGTTGTTCTGCTCCTTAAAGTTTCAAACAGTCAGACCCGACTTGATAAATAAGCAGATCGGGTCAGACTTTTCCTCTTATCTACCTACTGTGGTGTAGCGATTATCATACATGTCTACATACTACGAGGTCCTGGATTCAAGCCTGGGTTGGGTAGACACGCCAGTGCACCACAAATGGTTATCAAAACCGTGGATATTGACTTGGTTGTCAATGTTATGTCTGTCCGTACGTCGTACATGCGTTCTCGTCCGGATTGTATCAAGCGTTTTGTGATAGCATTGTTACTATCATAACCGATTACGCAGGTGACGACCCCGTCATTGTTGTTGCATGTTCACTCGTCGTCGTTGTCTTTGTCACAGACTTTTCCACATTGTTTTTTTTTTATTCTGAGAACCACAAGTAATTAGGATCAAATTGCCCTTATCAATGGCTCCATTATATTTGTTCTGCTGTTAATCATGAGGTTTTGCGGAAGTTGGTGTTGAGTATCATAATAGCAATGGAGGAAGTTCTTATTGCGTAGTTGAGTGGTTATTTTATTTAAGATAAGTGGTCTTATTATTTGCTACAGTAAGTTCGTCGTTATAAATTGCTAGAACAAGTTTTTAAGGAAAAGGAAAAGTCATGCAGAGGAATGGCTTTAGCTTTAAACAACAAGCAAATAATACCCAGTCTTCAACAATAGTCTAAGTTGTAACAGCTACAAAACATGTATGTTGTGACTCCGGTATTTATTTTTCCATGGCCATTTCTTTGAGACGACTGTACCATGTTTCTATACCAATTTACTTCAATAATTGGATAAGGGAGCCAAACATAGCTTTTGAATTAAATACTGCAGTATACAGCATCTACCAGTAGCAATAACATTTTTTAAAGTGCATCAATATCTGAACAGGTTAGCAAAAAGCATTCTTTCCTGCCTGATACAATCTTAATATGACTTTTATAAAATATTTCTCATCAAAATAGTGATTGAGGACATGACCCAGTTTTAAAAATCATTAGTCAAATAAAACCAATTTTTTGTAAACAATTTTGGTGTGTGATTTGCTGTTAATTTGCATGATTTACAAAACAATACAGCTATTTTTGCTGTAATGTCGCTTAAAGACTGTGCAAAATTATCTACCAGACTACCATTTACTCCATTTTGAATAAGTCGTTCACATTACTGCAAGTTTCAAAAGCATGAAAACAGATTTTAATTCTTTCACTTTCCTGCACTCATGTCTTTGTATTTCCAGATGATGCTTACCCCCTGGCAATGCTTATTGAGAAATGGGATCTTAATCACTGTGGGGGTAATGTCTTGAAGGAATATTCCCATGGATTTTCATTTTTCCATATATTGCAGAGAAAATTTGTAGAAACAAGTGGTGAGAAAAACTATGTTAATATCTTATCCTATTTAGAAGGGATAACAATTTAAAGAGTAGAAAATTCTTCTTAAAAAGACCTCTTTCAGTTTATGTCCTTCAGCTTGGTTATGTCATCAAGGCAATTTCAGCACAGTTCTTGTGTATTTCATATAGATTTAAGCACACTTTTTTTACATTATCGAACAGCAATTTTGTTTCATTATAGAGATATGGTGGAATATATAACTTACAAGAAAACATTTTTGTTTTTTTCTTGATGTACATCACATTTACAATGTTAACAAAATCAAACTCATTTGTAAAGAAATACAAAAGACGTTTTGTTGCAATTGTCTCGATAACATCACAGATGTTGCCAATCAGCCACTTTTGTCTAAAATCCAAAATACTTTAAAATTTAAAAAAAAAAACATTATTTTTTCACCACTTTGTTTCTAAAAAATTGTCTCTATCATATATGAAAAAATGAAAATCAATGAGAATATTCCTTTAAAAGTCCTATGGTTATAATAAATACATTGCAACTTTGAAGTGAAAGAGGGCACATGGAAAAGAGAGAATTTGCACATTGCAGACAGATGTTGACGATTGGCGATTGTTATTTTCTCCAGTACTTCCTCTTGGCATAAGATTGATGATAATGAAAGACATTTCCTCAGAGAATAAGCTGCGGGGAATTTTCACGTACTTGATAACCACATAAAAAATATCAAACAAGTCTCTACCTGATTCACCTTGCATTGTCCTGCAAGGGATAAATCTGCCTTTCTGATAAAAACAAATATTTACCCAATTCACTCTATATTTTCCTGTGAAGGACAAACCTGCCTTTCTGATCAACACAAATATCTACCCGATTCACTTTGCATTGTTCTGTGACGGGCAAACCTGCCTTTCTGATCAATGCTGGACGTGGGTATGTGGCATAGGTTTGGTGGCAGCGGTCCGCCACTAACAATCTGGAAAGATGATATTATGATACAGGGTTAGTTCAGGGGTCAAGCAAGTCCATCGTATTTGAAAGAGGACTAACAAAATGGTGCAGAAATCATCCAAAAATGTTATTCTGTTATTGGAGATATTTACGTTTGAAGTTTTAAGAGGCCACGACGCGGGTTCATTTAACTTATTGGAATGAAATATTTGGACAATTTTATAGACAAATATATACAAAAATATTACAAAATCTTTTTTTTTGCGAAGAAAATATCAAACAAAATTATGAACTATGCCACATTCAGAACCAGGAAGTTTAAAAAATGAATCACTGCAATTATAAGCCCTGTGACATCATTGCATACACGAAGCGACTCCCATTACCACACAAATAGCACATACACACACTGATCCTAGTATACACTGTTCATTACAAGCGTCATATCATCAATTTGATATCATCTGAAAACAAAATACAAAATACATCAGAAATGTCTGAAAGGCCTGAAGATATCTCAAAGAAAATAAGACTTAAATTTGTCTTTCTCTTCATCCAGATGGAATAGAAACAAAAAAGAGGAAGAATTTGGTTTGCAACCATGCAAGCATACCAGTTTGAGCCAATAGCAGCTGCGAGAGGTGGTGCAGAAGAGGGTGTGGAAGACAAAGTTCCTAGAGTTGATAGGGTGGTTCCAGATTGCCCTTAAATAATGGTCAGTGCCCTATACCTGAAATTACGTTTTTACATATTTTTATAATTATGTGTTTATTTGTCTCTTATTACAAAGAAAAACCAACAGATGATTAAACTGTCAAGATTCTGATAAATTCCTGAGTTAAAAAGAGCTTTAATTTATGGAAATACAGTATACAGAATTATCTTAAAAGATTTCAGCTATCTTCCCATTCTTACAGCACAATTTTTCATTTTTCCAAAACAAATTCTCAATACATTGATCCGCCATATAACTCGCAATAAATTAATTAAAGAGTATGCCTATTTCAAAATCAAATGACTGTCCTAGTCAAAATTGTAGACTCTTTTTAAGGAAGCTGGTGGCTGAAAAGTGAGGCCGTATTTTTCTTGAGTCTCAAGAATATTTGAACACACTTTTCATGCAAGTGATGGCACTGAAAACCGTTAATACAAATGTTCAAGTTAATCATTAGCATTTCTTATGAACAGGGATGTAAACACAAAAAGAAGAAAACAAAAATAAATTTTCAAAGATAAAAATTGTTCATGCGTATATAGCACTGACACCCCATCCAACTTAGAACAAAAATAAATCACTAATCAAAAACCCCAAAATCCGGAAATCTGAGAAAATTTGAAAGTTCTGTTGCTGGAGCGTGGGGTACAATGGATAGATATATATTTGTATATGATCTTTGATGTTTATACTTTACTTCTAGTGTACACACTTGCATTTACTGCTGTTCTGGCTGTTAATTTGGTCCTGCCATGCCTTTTCGAAAAATTGAGATTTAAACTGATATAGGTTTTTCATATTCCCAAATTAAATAAACCATCAAGCTCTTTCTGGCAATAAGTCCATTTTTATGATGAAAAACGACTTAAAGGGAAATTAAACATTTATTGGTAGCTCCAAAAAAATTGAATGGAATTTGTGACGTCATAGCAATTTGTTATGTCATTTCAGAGACTGCTGACACGCTATGTAGATTCTGTTACTGCAATTTATAAAAGATATCCGCCGTACGGCGGATCTTGCCGCATGTCAAAAACATACTAGCCGTCTGCATTACGCCCAATCCTCGCTACAAATCTTCAGACTTTTCACTTGCAAGAACCTCCATATGATATATAGACTGCTAGAAGCAAATAAGAAACCCACCACAGATAATTCAGTGATTGTACGCATTAGTAATTACACTCCCAATCATCTATATGAACACAATGGAACTTATTGTGAAGGGCCAGGTTTCGTGGATTTGGTTACTGCAGGGCGAAGTCATGCATTTATTGTGGGGCTATGGATTCATTTTGACTTTTACTAGGATATTTTCATCAGTGAGTACACGCTCTGGTGAGCTTGGATTCATTGGACAGAAAATTTATAGCCAGAGTTTTTTATCATGTGATTTTTCCGCTCCACTGACTCAATGAAAAGATTTATTCTTAACCAGCAAGTGCAGTGTATTTGCTTGCTTTATTAGTTCAGTGTGGTGGAGCAGAAACGCTTACTGAGCAACAATAGTTGGCTATTTAAAGCATTTAAAGCCAAGTGATTTGTCTGGAGAGAGCGCATGACTAAATTTCGTTGTAATTGATAGTTTTTTTCTTTCACAAACATTTTCAGCACACGGCCTTTACTCCTCATGGATCATAAACAATACATGACACACATACTAACCACGTACAAATAGTGTCTGATACAAAAGTTTTCGGGCTGTTCAGATCTTAATTTTGTCATTTTCAAGTTTAAGCTATGATTAAAATGATTTGGAAATAAATGAAGAAAATTCTCATCAAGAAGGGAATGTCGTTCCTTTTCAATTTGAACCACTTACAGACGAGAAAGAAGGATATTAGGCTGATAACACGATCGTACAGTACAAAGCCTGTAGTCAGCATGGAGTTCTTACTGTTTCGCAAGTAATATTTTGTTAAAAATGATTCAATTGAAGTCTTTGTAACAACACCTACCTCTTTTTTTCAGCAAAATATAGAAACTTTGAATCCCTGTTTTGTGTCACCTCAACTTGAATTATTGCATTTGGCTACTCCCTGCTCAAAAAATAAATGAAGTAATGCGCCTCTAACATTTAAGAAACTTTGCTGACATTTGACAAACTTTGCTGACATTTAACAGCATACAATAACACATCTTCATCAAACACAAATTGTGTTAGGATCGACTAATGGAAAAAATAAACAACAGGCAGACGCTTTTAGTATCAAACATTAAGATTAGTTCAGTGGTCAAGCATGTCCATCTTATACGAAAGATGACTTCAAAAGAAACAAAACGGTGAAGAAAGCATTGCAAAATCTTATTCCATTTAGGAGATATTCAAGTTTAAAGCTTATCTCTGTAGAAATGACTGGTATAGTAAAATAAAGCAATATATACATGTTTGACGTTCAGTAAGAATCTAGCCATTTTACTTAATTTATTGATGTGCACAGAGGATATTTATTATAATAAGTTGGCAAAATTTGCCCAAATGTTCTAAAATCAACTCATGCGATAAACTGAAATGAGCACAAGAAATCTGATAATTTGAAATAAACTTACCTCATCGTCATTCTCAAGGCTTAAAGTCGCATCATCTCTGACAGTGGGTAGCTGGTCCCCTTAGCGGTGCTGTACGCCTTAATGTTCATGATTTCAATCGCTGTGTTGCGTACCTGGGTGATGTATCGGTGCATATGATACACGCATTGAGATATGTAGCCATCCTGTAATGGCAAATAAGGAGGCACTTGTAACTTCTCTCAAAAGCGGTTATTGTTGTAATACTGTAGCCCAGAACAACTCATTGTGAGATCATTACCAGCTTGTTATGAAGTCATGCAAGCTCATAAGATAGGGGTGTACTAAGGTTTCAAGAAGTGTGTGTGGGGGGGGGGGCATGAGCTCTTAGGGGGCACTTCCCGAGTCATATGTCTTCCATCCCAATCTGTAGATAGAATAAGTGAGTCTTAAAACAACAAAGTAAAATAAAAGGGGCACTTCAATTTTAGAATGGCACTTTTCCAATGGGGACATATTCCTCCTGTAGGCTATGGGCCAGATGCACTCCACTTACTCCCTCCCCCACATCTCTCCGAAGCATTATTTTCTAAAGCCTTAGGATCCAATAAACATAGTTTCAACTGGTAAGTAGTAACAGTAAAAATATTGGTCTGCACTATTCAAAATGGCAGAAAAAGACAAAATGGCTACCAAGTTAAAAAAATGCAGATAAATCATCATTAAAGTATAGTTATTAAAACATTGAACAATGAAATTAAAAGCTTTAATCAACTATAACTCTAAGAACTTATCATACTATATTTCCAAAACTAGAATACTAAATTCTGCCCCACTGGTAAGTTTTAATATTTGTTTTAATTACAGTAACCTTTTTCATGTGACCATGGTTGTAATTCATTGGAGACAGGGAACTTGAAACTCTACCCCCTCCATTTTCTAGCTGGCAGAATTAAACAAAATACATCAGGTTGTGAAAAACACAGTGCCCCCAATTTGTGAAGGAACAATATTGTCCCATTCCCGTTCACTTTCTGAAGAATAATTATAGACCTGCAAATATGCATTCATATAAAAACAGAATATTGGGTATACAAACCAGTTCATTTTATTAATGGTGATGTCATTTGTGCAGAAATAACTTTTTATACGAACTTAGAATTCAACCAGAAAACCCAAAGCTTTTGTGGTTCTAATGCCTCCCATTTCTTCTCTTTTTAGAGCGGTGTAAATTTTGTGATTTCATACCAGTATGTATGAATGTATATATGACTATTCAGACACATGATGATGGTATATGTCAAATGTTTTTGTGATTTTATCTAACTTGTTATTACAGGGTTGGCAGGCGAAATAGGTTTGTGTGGAGAATTTACAACTGTGATGTGGCATAATGGTTGCTGGCCAGATGTTATTCCTACCAATGTTTACATTTAGATATTAAATTTTGGAATTTTTCTTTATATTTGTGGGGAGAAGGCAGTGTTCCCACAAGGCAGGCAAGGAGGGTTTTGGTCCTTAAAATGTGTTGGATTTATGTAAATGGAGCCCAACGCTTGTATATGGCTGCTGGTAAATGAGAATAGTGACTTCCTGACCAACAAATCATGTTTTTACTTTTTATAACATTTTAAAGATAAATTTCCAACTTTCAGATGTTAAAAAATCTTAATTCCTATTTATACCACAAATTAGGAATATGAAGATCAAAAGATAACCTTCCTTCAAGAATTACGAATCTTTAAACCATTCCAAAACATTTATACACCATTTTCTATAAATTTGAATATATTCACTTTTACTCAACCATTTTCTTCATTTAAACACCAACATTTAGCTTTAAATACAAAGAACAAGGGTCTTTTGTTTTAAGGGAGATTATTGCTTGACCTATACCCATGAAGTGAGCTATTGAATGTCAGTCAGACATTTCTTGTTATTGTATATATATCTAAGTATAACAAAATCCACAACTTCATTGGGCAACAGCTTGGACAAAAAATATTTTCTAGCCCTGCTCACTCATTAATATGCATCATCACCAAAAATGATTGGGTTCTTGTACTACATATATTTATCTTGCATGCTAAATATGACATGTCTGTTAATTGTGTACAGTTCATGAGATATAGTGTGAACAAGTATTTCATAGCAATTTCACATCAAGCCCCGCCCACCATGCATATTAATAATATAAGACCTGCAAACAAAGTAGATATGTGCCAAATACCTTATAACAGTAGCATAGCAAGTATTACATAAAACTAACAAACAGTTGCTAAATTATCACAATTTCAAGAATATCATATTTAGTCCCGCCCACTCATTAATATGCATAATATCATCACTAAAGACTATTAGGGTTTTTGTACTCCATACCCTGTGCACTAAATATGACAAGTCTGCAGTGTATGGCTCATGAGATAACGTGAGAACAAGCTACATGTAGCTGTCACACACACACACACACACATTTTGCACACATGCCAAAGAACCTGCAAAGCTTCCTGATGCCGTTGGCATTGGAACCAAAAAGGATATTATGATGTTTTTTCAGTAGTCTTCCCTATCAGTTTTGAACAGTTTTCATACGTTGGACCTTGACCTATTACAACATAAAAGACAGAAAAGTTTATATTCCTAGTTTCAAATATTTAGTTTCAATACTTTCCTGGATTATGCTATAAATAACTTAAGGTCAAACATAACAATGTCTTTCATGCATCACGTGCATGGTCATTGTAGGGTCTCACGTCAATGTAATCATGTGTTGATGTTACTATGCTGAAAATGAGAATGTCAGAGGATAGATATCTATTCTTGAATGTTGTTCGTCAACATCACAACATACATCTTATCATATGACTTAAATTGAGCATCAGATTTTAACCTTGTAAATTCTAGGTCCATTCCCAAAACCTATCAAATTCAACTTCAATCAATTGTATATTCACATGTCACCACTGGCAGGTGGCTTTAAGTTCTTAAAGGGGGCTTCAATTTTCCCCTGGATCCATAGTACTTGTATCCATGTATTCTATAGAGACAAATATCTACATTGTGCATCATTGCTTTAATGAACTATTCAGTTACTTTGTGACAAAAAGTTTTTGAGTCTTTACCAAATGCACCCACAATCAAATATACCAGGAATATTGACTTTCCATCAGTTGTCACATAAATCATAAGTATATGAAGATTTTGAGCACTCAGTGTGTCATACAATAATAGATTTAGCATTATTCAAAAATCAATCCAACTTTAACTTGACCGCAAACGGAAATTGCTATTTTCAAAATTCAAAAGATGCTTAAGAAGAAATTGAATTTTTTATTACAAAAGCTTACTTTCTACTCCTAAAAAGTTTATTTAAATCTCCTGACATGCAAAAACTTATTCAACTAATCTAATTTCATTAAATGTGTATGTGTCTTTTGTCTAATACATATATCAACTATATAGAATGGTATACTGTCATAACTTGCATGTGCATTCAAATTGACACCGACTATGCAGTCCAATTATAACTAGAATGGTAAAAACCGTCATGGTTCGCATGCCCATGCAAATTGACACCCATATCATATGACCCGGCCAATTATAAAAATGGCATCTCATACTAAGTCCCACATTTCCCACATGACATCCCATCCCATGTCCCACATTACATTCCACCATATCTCCCGCATGGCATCCCACCCTATGTCCCACATGACATCCCATCCCATCCCATGTCCCACGTGGCATTCCATCATATGTCCCACGGGGCATCCCATCCTATGACCCACGTGGCATTCCACCCTATGTCCCACATCCCATGTCCCAAATGACATCCCACTATATGTCCTACATGATATCCCATGCCTTGTACCACATGACATCCCACCCTATGTCCCACATCCCATGTCTCAAATAACATCCCACTTCATGTCCCACATGATATCCCAGGCCTTGTCCCACATGGCATTCCACTATATCTCCCACATAGCATTCCACCATACAGTGTCTTATATGGCATTTCACCATATGTCCCACATGGCATCTCACGCTATGACCCACTTGGATCCCATCCTACATGTATGTCCCACATTAATCCAACAATGTGACATCCCTCCCTATTTCCCACATGGCATCCTTCCCTGTGTTCCGCATATGTGGCTTCCCACATCATGCTCCACATGGCATCCCACCATATGTTCCATATGGTATCCCTCCCAATGACATCCTAATTTATGTCCCACATGGCACATCCCATGTTCCCATGGCCTCCTACTATGTCCCACATAGCCTCCTACCCTATGTCACACATGGCATCCTACCTTATGTCACACGTGGCATCTTACCTTATGTCACGCATGACATCCCAACCTGTTACACTCTGCGTTACTCGTGGCATCCCACCATGTCCCACATGGCATTCTACCCTGTTACACATGGTATCCCACCCCATGTCCCACATGGCATCCCACCCCATGTCCCACATGACATCCCATAGGCTCCATAAGAAGTCTCATCCTAGCTATCACAGTCCCTGATTGAGCATACTATGTATGAAAGTGTCAGTTCATATAATTACTTATATACAAATGATTTTTTAAATTTGGCTGGTACGCCATGTCCCACATGACATCCTATACCATCCCATGTCCCACATGGAATTCACCCATGGCATTCCACCCTATGTCCTGCATGGCATTCCACCATATATCCTACACGGCATTTCATCCTGTTCCACATGGCATTCCACCCCATGTCCCACATTTCATCCCACATGGCATCCCACCTTATGTCTCACTTGATGTCCGATAGGCTCCATAAGAAGTCTCATCCTAGCTATCACAGTCCATGATTGAGTATGCTATGTATGAAAGTGTCAGTTCATATATTCACTTATATGCAAATGAGTTGCTAAATAAGAAAAAAAGTGGAGTCAAATGATTATGCCTGATCTAGTCCTTGGTGTATACCACATGGTAAATATTATATCATATGTCCCTCGTGGCCCCCATCTATGTCCCACATGGCATCCCTCCTTACGTCTATATGCAATCACATCCTGCTACACTCCCTGACTAAACATATTAATTAAAAAAGTCTGGTCAGGTCATATACTGTAGCAACTTTATGCAAATGACCACAATAATAAAGGTGGAGTTTAATAATCATGCCTGATACAACTTGGTGCCCAAACATTTTAAAGAATTCTAAGAATTTTAAGCCTCAAGTGCTAAGAGGGACTTGAGGATCTCTGAAGAATATTGGAAAATTATATCATTTTACAGTTACCTTCTAAGAAAATATCAAATGTTTTGTAGACTTTTTTAGGAAACTAGTTTTCAATCTTGTCTTAAGTATCTCTGAAAAACTTTAACATTTTATGAGAAAATTCTAACCTTCCATAAGGATATCTGAAGAAACTTTAACTTTTTCTAAGGAACTCTGAAGGAACTTTAACATTTTCTGATGAATTCTCAAAAACATTTCTGAGAGAATCTCAGGACAAATCTGTTGGCGGCCGGACGGACGGATGGCCGGACGAATGTAATCGCCATTACACAGGTTTACATTATGCTTTAAATGCGAACCAAAAATGTTATCACACCCTATGTCCTACATGGCATTCCACCTTGTCCCACATAGCATATCCCACTCTACATCACAATTGCCCCACATTGGATCCCACCATGTCCCACATGGTATTCCTCTTTATGTCCCACATGGTATCCCAATGTATGTCCCACTTGGCATCCCACCCGATGTCCCACATGACATCCTACCTTATGTCGCAGAGATTATCCCACTGTATGTCCCACATGGCATTCTACCGTATGTCCCACATGGCATCCCATATCTTATATCCTATATTAGATTCCACCATATCCCACATGGTATCCCCCTTAATGTCCCAAATGGCATCCCCACTATGTCCCACATATGGCACCCCGTCATATATGTCCTGTATGCACGGTACGCTTGGGCGATATTAATTATGCTATATCAATATATCGCCTGAAAAATATTGATATTATCGAAATGTCGATATGCAAAATAGCACTATGCTGTACTTAAGCTGTATTCAGTTTGTGATAACAATTCTTCTCAGAAATAGGGGTATGAACTTTTTCGTGATTTTGAACCAAATAATCTGCTGCTGTCTGCGGTGCCTTCCGTTGTGTTGTTCTTTGCCACCTCCCTGGTTGTACTCATGTACTGCATCCTGACGTGTGTACCCCGGTATTTGATATGGCTGCTGTCTACTGTGCCTTCCGCTGTGTTTGTGTTGCAGTGACGTACTGCATGCTGACGGGTGTACCATTGAAGAACATATGAGTATGACCCTTGAACTCAATAACTGCCATATCGATATGGGTCAGTATCAAAATATAGCCCAAGCTTATTGCATGGCATCCCACCCAATATTCAATACGTCATCCCGTCTTATGTCCCACATAGTATCCCATCTCATCCCATGTCCTACATGGCATCTCATCTGATGTCCCACATACTGTAATTTTCCTTGGCATTCTATATACCTGCACGTTCTTCTTGATCATGTGACTTATGCACATTTTCGTGCTATCGATATCAGACACATTAGCATACCTCCCAAGTTCTCATTCACTCTCTCTATATAAGACAGGAACTATAATGTTACGTATATGCTCATAGGAATGTATAGATACCATCAAGGAGGTACATGCTTGCTTCATGTTCATACATGTACATGTAAAATGTTAAAGGAGACATAAAATCTGACATAATCATTGTTTCATATAATATGATTTAAAATAACACATCTTCTGACCAAGTTCCATACCCCCGAAGCAATCTAACACATTTTGTATAATTATCAAAAACCTCAATACTACTACTAAATAGTACTATGGGAGCCGCCATTTTTATATCAAAACATGCAGTTTATGACGTCATCAGCCCAGTAGGATGTTGGAATGTTTTATATTTCTTTATAATCTACCTCAAGTTTTCTAACTTTTAAAAAATTGTTTTTCTTTTGTAAGGGTCAAGAAGATTTTTGTGTACACATGAGATTATCAAAACATGCTGTTAAAGTTTGGTGTCACATCATTTTGGAATACAAACTTTAATCACATTTATAAAGAAATACATTATCATCATTATGTCCTAGTTGTGGAAAATATGTCATCATGTACGATATTTCAAAACAGAATTGAATAAAATGTAGGCCCCATGTGTCGACTTCCAAATTCTATTGACCATAATGATTAATCTATTTAAGAGCGGTGATCCAATAGAAATATTGTCTAGCAGAGATAAATAAACCTTGACAGTTGTATTCTCCAATAAGAAAGAAAATATGGACTGTGTTATTATAAGATTTTGAGCATTTCTGTCATTGAACTCAAAGTAACACCTAAAATATTGTGCTTCGAGACTATACTGCATTTATTGAAAATATAAGTTCCTCTTGAATTTCAATAGAAACATGTATGCAGGGGTACTCAAATGGCTCCATCAGTGGCAGCTGTATTATCCTAACTCTTTTGTATAAATGCAGTAGTGTAGCTAAGGTGCACAGGAGGAAGATGTCAACATGGTTGTCAAGCAAGTTCATTGTATATGAAATATGACTTCACAGGAAACAGAATGGTGAAGAAATAACTTCAATATTTTATTTAATTAAGAAGATATTAAAGTTTAAAGCTCTGTCTTATCTGTGTAGAAATGACTGGTGTAGTAAGTCTACATTAAAAGGCTTGCGCCTTTATCCTCACATTCTTAACAATTGTTAATGTATGTTAAAGAAAACTTAGTCAACTTATTTACTGTTTAAATTATTTTTCCTCGATTTTCTTCAAGTGGTAAATTGTAAATACTCTTCATATATTATTTTACTTCTTTCCTGACATAATCCAATGGGTTTTAGCCACAAAATCACAGGACAAAATATGTAAGGCTATAGAATACATAAAAGAATGAGGAATCTGAGGAAGTTTTCACAAATGATTGCAGTTATTTCAACACAAATGACACCCGCCAAATTTTAAACTTGAATATCTTCTTAACGGAATAAGACTTTTGAATGCTTTCTTTATCATTGTGTTTCTTTTGAAGCCCTCTTTCATATAGATAGATGTGTTGCTTGAACACTAAACTAATCCTTTAATAATGTTATGTATGTATGCAAATTAGGGAAGGGAGAGAGGCAGGGGGTACTGGAGCTAAATTTATGTTAAGGACACAGGTAAGGTTGGTGAAAGCAAGTTGGAGGATAATAAATACCAGATTGATTGCTTTCTAAAATTTGTAACACTGATATAAAGCTTGGGTCAAAATTGTCCTGCTCATTTTCTGTATTCTTAAAAACACAAGCAATTACGATGAAGTTTCACTTGTGATGGTTCCATTGTACTATAGTTTTCATTCTGATTTAAAAATAGGTTTCAATTATCAACTTATCATTGGGTGATTTTCTTGATGAACAGTTAATTAGGGATCTTAGTTGGGTTAATTGATTAATTCAATAAAAGTATTTGATTGCTTGATTGGTAGGTA
>JAIGNY010000695.1:50000-98859 GCA_020152595.1 Chiridota heheva
GAAGAGGGCTATACAACTTATTAAAAACTGTAATGTACTTTATTAGGGAGTAATTGCAGAATACCCCGCTAACTGCTAAGTACTCCTCGTAGCCAGCCCCGTCGCTCCGCGGATTTTTAGATAAAATTATGTTGGGGAATATTTTCTAGGCCCAGCAGACATTTCATGTTTTGGCTCCGCACACTCTTTGAATGAAATTATCCAAAAGTCCATTCATAATCTTATGGAAGTTATGCTTGTGATATGTTTCCATAATCTTATACATACACCCCGGAGCGGCTCTGCTGACTCCACGCTTGTTACAGGAATGTGTACGTATACACCCTGGAGCGGCTTCGTTGGCTCGAACAGGTCCGCACTTGTGATAGGGCTTTTTATAAAAAAAATTTATCTCATTCAAACACCCGGGAGCGGCTTGGAAAATTCATGTTGTCACATAATGCACATGTGCAGTAGGATTTAACTTCTACATCATGCTCAACATTTCATGCCGTCGTTCATTATATTGTGAAAAACAAAAAAATAATTGCCATTTATTCGTACTCACCAATATACCATCTAATTCATATTTATTTCTAAGTTTGTGAAATTGTAAGTATAAACCCACAATTTTCTTTCTGTATATAATTATCAATGATTCAGAGATGTATTGTATGTTTTAAGCAAAATAGATCATTAAGTGGACATATTCATGTGATCATATTACACACTTCCCTGTTTTCTTATATAGTTCCCTCAATTTACATATTTACAGCCAACTATAAGATGCCTATTAATCTACAATTTATTACTTTCCTTGCTTTCATAAATAAGTTGTGGGCTCTTCCTCGCATATGTTACAAATTACTCTAATTACCAAGAAAATAAATAAAACTAAATTGAACTAAATTGAACAGTGAACACATTATTTAGCAGACATCACACTGCCACAGTGTGAGTGCATGCCACATGAAAACTTAATCAGCATTTTTGACCATGTACTCATATTTACAAATTGATCATGTTTTCTTTTTCTAAATGATATTTTTGCACATGATGTAATGCAATCCAACATTCCCTTATGTCCACTAGTGAAAAAGGAAAACAAAAAAACAGCATCTTACTATTACACATGATTCATGACTAAAAAAGTTATAACCGCAAAATAAAAATACTACATAATGAATTTAGTTTCACTTTTAAGAATATTCACTTGTGAATGGATAGGAGTGCAGAAATTTTGAAATATGATCACTAGGATGTTTTGCATATTTCTTAGATCTTGTGTTGTACATGACTGTAAAGTGTAGCAGTTTATTGCATGATCGTGAAAAAACAAAAATCTGCATCTCAATTTAGGATTTGCACTTTCATTGGAGTCTTCAATTTGTGAATAATTGTTTTAAACAAGTTATGTGAGTTCTTTCCATTTATAAAGAAAAGAAAAAACGGATATGGAGGAGTGGGATATCGATTAACTAAACTACGAAGAGCAAATGGACATGGAAGAATAAGACGTCGATTCGCAAGAATGTAAACCGACCACCGACGAACTGGACGACATGGTGGCTGGAAGTGGGTTTAGATTGCCTCAGGAAGTCGACCAATTCGTCGACCACTTGGTACAACAGTACAATGTCGGAGAACAAGTAGAAATGGGTGGCAACGTTGAAGATCAGGAGGGGGTCAGAGGAGAACAGGACAAGTCGGAGAATATGGACGTAGAAGGCAACGAAGTGGGAACGAGGAAGTCACTGCCGAGAGCTGCTATCACATCGCCGAGACTCGAGGACGTCAGATTCCAAGGTACCATTCTGAAGCCAACAAACATGTGATTCGTTTTGACGGAGAGAGAATTACCTAACTGGTCAATAGAAAAGGAGACGTCGTCATTGCCTTACACGCAATTTTCGAAAGTTTGATCGAACGACTGGTCCAAGACTTTGCAGCCCACGATCGTGTGGGTTTGAATTCACGCACCGGCGTTAGACATTCCGAAATGGATTCAACTCAGGCGGAGAGACCAAGTAAGTGTTCAACGTAACCTATCCGCGATCGGCCGAGTACTACAATCCCAGACCGTTTTCGTACTCGACGGCAATGTTAAAATCCGAGTCCTCCACATCAAAATGCCTTTGGGAAGCGGACGCAGTAACATGAAAGAATGGACTCAAAGAAAACGATTCATCATCCGCATTACGAACAACGACCACCTCTGTTTAGCCCGAGCCCTCGTAACCGCCAAAGCTCGCATCGATAAAGAGACCGATAGTACTGTCAACTGGAAAAACATTCGTCACGGTTTGGTGAGCAAACGAGACTCGCCAGAGAGTTACACGAACGAGCCGGCGTGGTGCTTGGACCTTGTGGGTTAAACGAAGTCAACCAATTCCAAGCCGTCTTACCTGACTACCAATTGAACGTCCTTACGACGAATCCCCACAATTTGTTGTGTTCCGAGGGCCTCAGCTTTATCTACTCTACCACGATGCTCATTTTGACATTGTTACTTCGCTACCTGGGTTATTCGATGTAGCCAACATTTGCGATCGCTGCCTGAAAGGATACCAAGATTTCGACCACCACCGTTGCCGTAACGTCTGCGAGTGTTGTTTCAATGCAGGGAAGGAGAAATGACAATTGACTGAATGGATACATTGTAAAGATTGCGACCGATCATTCAAGAGTCCGACATGTTTTGCTAATCACAAGAGGATTACGAAATGAAGCAAAGTCACGATCAAACCTAAAACCAAAACCACACCACGCTTCAATCTGTCAACGCATCCATCGTTGCCCTACTTGTGGAGTAACCGTCAAAGGGCAGCACAAATGTGGTCACCGTCACTGTCGAAACTGCAAAAGTTATTAATCAAACGACCATCTTTGCTACATGCAAGTAATTAAGGATAGAGGAGAAGCAGAAGGACACGTTGAAATCGATGACGAAGAGGCTCGAGTTATTCTCCGTCTGGAAGACGAGGTACAGGGGGAAGAAGAGACTCTTCCGTTGAAATACATTTTTTTCGATTTCGAATGCATTTAAGAAGATAAGCTCGACAACGGTGGTTACATGCATGTCCGAACTACTGTATGGCGCATCGTGTTTGTTTGACCTGCATCCACGGCAATGATACCCGTCAAGGCTGCGAGACATGTGGCGCGCGAGAACACCTCTTTTCAGGAAGAAATACTCAAAAAGACTTTTGCCAATGGTTACTTTCTCCAGAGAACAAAGGAGCCACGGCTATTGCACACTACATGAAAGGATACGATGGCCATTTCATTCTCGACCACATAAACAACATCGGAATGTCCCTAAATGTCGTGATGAACGGATCCAAACTGATGAGTATAGACTTGAAAAAAAAGCCAGAAATAAGAAAAAGAAAGATGTCACAGCCTTGAGGATCATTGACTCGTGCAACTTTATTCCGGCTCTGCTCTCATCTTTTCCCAAGACACTCGGATTGACAGAGATGAAAAAGGGATGTTTTCCTTACCTTTTTAACACCAGAGCTAATAAAAATTACGTCGGTCCATAGCCTGCAGTTGATACCTGTAATTCCGATCACATGAAAGCTGCTCAACGTAAAGATTTTCGTGTCTGGTTTGAGGAGCAGAAGGCCAAGATTTTTGACATGGCTCAAGAAAAGTACGAGTACTGTTGCAGCGACGTAGAACTGCCTCGTCCAGGATGTTTGAGATTCAGAAAAGAGTTTTTAGAGACGACCAGAGAGGATCCCTTCAAAGAATGCATCACTATCTCCATGGCCTGTATGCGAATGTTTCGACGAAAATTCCTACGCCCTAGCACGATCGCTGTGGTTCCTGATCGTGGTTACGCTAATAATTCCCAATCGGTCAAAGCTCTCCAATGGTTGAAATGGTAGGAGCACCAAGACGGTCGACGCATTCAGCATGCTCGGTCTCGTGGAGGAGAAAAACACATAGGGTCTTACAAAATTGACGGCTGGGATGAAGCGTCAAAGACCGCCTTCGAGTTATACGGTTGTTTGTGGCATGGTTGTCAAACCTGCTACCCAAGAAGAGATCAGAAGCTGCCAGGTGTCGAACCAACCGTCGAGGATGCTCTTATCAAGCTCAACCGACGACGAGAGTGGTGGATTAACGAAGGTCGTCGTCAAGGCTGGACATTAGTGGAGATATGGAAATGCCAGTTCTGAGATGAGCTGGCGAGGAATCCGTTGATAAAAAACTTCATTGATAACCTGAAACTGACATCACCTCTCCAACCAAGGGACGATTTCTTCGGAGGACGTACCAATGCCATTAAACTGCACCATTTCGTTGCAGACGATGAAAAAATTTAATACATCGATGTCTGCTCACTCTACCCGTGGGTCAACAAATACTGCAAGTATCCTATCAGCCATCCTACTAGCATCAAGACCCCAAACACGACCGATGTGAGTGACTATCAAGGACTGATCAAATGCACCGTTCTACCTCTTCGTGGTCTGTACCATCCCGTACTCCCGTACCGATGTCAAGGAAAACTCTTGTTCCCACTATGTGCCACCTGCGCAGAAACACTAGCCAAAGAATCATGCAAACACCACGAAGATCAACGCGCTCCCATAGAACTTGGTTGAGCTGTGAGTTGCAGAAAGCTGTAGAGATGGAGTATCGCGTTATACATGTCGAAGAAGTGTGGCATTTTAACCAAACGGTACGTTACGACCGGCCGGGATTAGGCGGCCGGGATTAGGGCCAGGCCGTATGTTCTGTGTATAGGAGGAGCATTTATTCCCAATTTAGATCCATTTCTTTGTCTTTTCAGGCTTTTGGGACGTCACCGTTTTCACACTTATTATAATATATACTTGTCCAGTAATGTTTTGCTTGAACCTGCTACGATACATTAGTACATTAGCACAACCGCTTCTCTTAACCCTCCCCCTTCCTTTTTTTTTTCTTCTTCATCCATACCCAAGCGAAAAACTCGTTAGGATTTTTTTTTTTTTTTTTCGTTAATTGAATTGTTGGTCATAGTGTTTCATTTTAAATAATTTTGCGGCTTTAAAAGTGATAAAAAAAAGCTTCATCTGTTCATGGGGCTTCGCCAGGGCTTACCAGGGCCTCAGCCCTGAATCACACTAGGCCCCTAAACGGGCAAAGAGACTGTACGCCGTTAGCCACTGTGGAAGGGGAGGGGGGGGGAAAGAGGCACATTTTCCCCAAAATGTACTGAATTTGTACAATTCTGCTAAAAAGTGAGAGGGCATGACCCTCCCGTCTCGGGGGAATTACGGCCCTGGTACTATTCATATCAAAACCTTAATCTGTTAATGGGAATCCTATCGAATCGACTAGATATCAGAATCATCTCCACTCGAAGGGGCATGATACTGATTTTTGATTTGGGCAACTGGTATAATGGCATAATCACCTCTCTGGGGGCAAAAACCAAAAATGTTTTCTGTGAAAAGTGCCACTGGTAAATCTAGTTTCATGAAAAGTTGCTGCTATTCCGGAAATTTCCTTCAACTCTTCAATTTAAGAGAGATTACCTATATTTTCCGAAATTTTCTTTATTTTTGAGAATTTTACTTGAATTTCGGGAATTTTTGGCAAATTTCGGAAATTTCTCGAGAAATTTTGGCCAGTTTTGGGAAAATTTGTCTAGTTTTTGTGTCATTTTGGCCAGTTTTTAGGAAATTTTGGCCAGTTTTCCTTAATTTGGGGCAAGTTTGGCCAAACCGGTTGACTGGGAAGAGATGGGTTGACCGAAAATGCAAAGCCCGTCATGGGGCAGTTTTCTCCCTGCCCCCGCTTCCTACGCCGCTGGCAACTGGGACATTATGAATATACCCCGCCTCGCCCACACATGTTTAAAATTCTGAGCCCGATGACATGGACCATTTTCTGATTTCGGGGCATCAAAAACAAAACCTTTTTAGAGCTTGCAGTGGCTTCTCCTTTTGAACACCTACCAGGGGCGCGCTTCGCTGATGAATCCCACAATAATGTTACTTGATTTTTTCTATTGTCAAGGGAAAATTTCTCCTCTGCTTGGTTATGGTTTAGAAATGGTAACCCAAATGCTTATCGGAGTAGATTGCAACATGATAATTTAAAAAACTAAAAAAACTCTTTGGCATTGAAATTTTCGAGATTTTTGTTGATTTCCAGCCATTTTCAGACATGAAAAGCAGGATCGTACTAAGGCGGTTTTCAATGGGGGTGCAAGCTTTTATTTGCCGACATGTACTTACTGATTTGCCGAAATATTGTCAATTAAGTTTAGCTAAAGTTGATTTTTGTCCCAACAAACCTACAAAAATGTATGAGTCTCTTATTACGGTAAAACTATTTGTAAAAGGGTGGGGTCGTAAAATTATTAAAAACTTGGGTAAAATTTCTAAAAAATGTAATGAGGACATTTTATAAAAACTGATGCAAACTTTCCTAAAAATTATAGAAATTTCCCAAAAATGAAAGACATTTCACAAAAATTAAAGCAAATTTACCGAAAAGGAGAAAATTTTTCCAAAAATGAAGTACATTTCACGAAAATTGATGCAAATTTTAAAACAATTTCTCAAAAATTGAAGGTTTCTGGAAAAAAAAAATACCATGATGGTATTTGACTCTTCAAAATCAATTCGTTAGAACTTCATTATTGGGGGTGGGGTGGGAAGGGGTGGTACTTGGCACCCAATAAAATTATTGGGTCCCTGGTCCCTGGTTTCCTAGCCACTGAAGTTATATTTAGAAAAGAAGCAAGAAATGGTCAACATTAAAAATCTATGGAATTATGCTTAATTTTGCCATGGTCTCTTGAGTGGGCACAAGCGGGCTGTCACGCCGTGCTGTATTTGGTACTTTGTTATTGTGTCCCCAAGACAACATTTCTGGGGGACTCGGAGTGGGATCTGTTCTTAATTGTTCCTGTATTGTCTGTTCCTGTATTGCAGTAATGTGTTGTTGTAGACGCATGTATTACGTCTACAGACAGGTCGGGCAAGTGTAAATTTTCTCCAGGCATATTTGTGTTTCACCCCACTCTGAGCGCTATAAAACAAAAATAAAAATGTGAAGAATTAATTTGTCTGTTGGCATTCACATTCTTGGTTTCATGTTTTAATGACCGTTTATTTCCTTCAAACATTCAAAACAGAGGGAAGAGGGGTCGGTCAGTATCGGGATGATCAGGTTGTACAGTAACGGAGCCAGGCTTTTCTCATGGGAGGGGTGCATCTCTAGGCCCGGATTTAGAAATGTAAGGACCCTGGGGACTTCCGATGTGAGCGCCCCTTTCAGAAAATTTTCACCCGTAAAAATAAAACATAACTTTACATAACCCCTGTTTCAACTATAACCCTAGCTAGCACCTGGCGACTTTAAGGACGGTGATAAAAAAAAACGGTGCCCATCTTAGGAATCGAAAGGTCCATGAAAGAGGATCTCATCGGGGAAGACGATAAAACAAAGGGCCCCCATATGCTAGCAACCGACGAGCTCCCTCAAAGGGGCCCTCAAATCAAGGTGGGTGTTCAGAAAAGGGGGCCCATCATAGCAACCGACAAGGCACGTGAAAGGGGCCCTCACAACGGGGAAGGCGATCAGAAAAGAGGCTCATATTAACAACCGCCGAATTCTAAACCCATGTGTTACGACACTGCATAACATAATTTCAAAGCATAACTACAGAGAAAATGCAAGACAATCCCATCAAGAGACAATGATATGCATAAAGTAATCTAATAATGATTCAAAATATGACGGCGGTAGTAGCGCCGCCAGAAAAAAAAAATTGGGGCATGAATGAAAATTGTATGCATAAGTGTGTAACGCCTATGGTGGTACTAGGCACGCGAAGCCCCACGTTTTTCGTAGTAGAGGTGGCAGGAAATTGCTCAAAACCCATGTCAAATATATACACCAAAACCTTTTTGAATTTTTGAAATCTTTAGGATTGGGGAAACGTGCCCCCATGCCCCCCTTGCCGGTGCCACCGGACGGCTGCAATGGGGAAGAAAATTCACACCTGGTGAGAAAGTTTAATTTTTCACCAAAAGTAAAGGCAATCATTATGTTTTTGTCATAGTGTTGGGCGGGCCCTATACACATTTCCAATTTTAAACAGTGGGCCGGACCCCACAGGAGGGAAATTTGTGGGGTTCCTATTTGTGGAGACCCTGGTCACGTGTCCATGTGGCTCATGCTTAAATCCGGCACTGTGCGTTTCTACAGTAAAATGCCCAATTTCGGCCTATAGGGAGTTATATGTGTATATGACCTTAGCGGCCCTCTCTACGGGCCTGCCGAAGTGGGACGGAATGTTTTTGAGTAATAGGTCCAAATTTTCTACCGCATAATAGTTACCATGTTAGGCAAAGATAATTCCCGAACAAAACTTTAAAACGTTTTTTTTTTTTCTTCAGAAAATCTTGTTAAAACGGGACCGCCTAACAGAATACACATAATACGAAGTCACCAATTTTTTTAATTGATCGAAAACCGCACGGTGAATTTTAAAAACGCACGGTAAAAAGATGATTCATATGCCATTACTTCCACGCGCTCGAAATGTGTCTGAATCTTATGTTATTCCTTTACAAGCTTTGAATTTGGATAGATGCATTGAGGGATACCTCAGTCTGTAAAGGGTCTTCCGATCGGGAGAACAAAACTGTTCTCCCGATCGGGAGAACAAAACTGTTCTCCCGATCGGGGTAAGAACCATACTGATTATGAATATACCCAGCCGTGCCCACACATGCTTTGAAAATCCTAACTTGTGCCAATGACGCAATGACCATCTGACACTGGCCCCTATTGCTAATACTTTATATTTGAAAATATATTTTTAAAAGGGGAGAACAATTTGCTGCCAGAGGCTTCAAAGTCACCTAGTCCCGTGAATACGTGATGAAAAAAATATGACTGGCAAAAGGATGTCAAAGTGTGCCCGGAAAATCGAATTATGTGACCGCATTACTCAGAGGTCTGCGTAGGAGGTGTGGGTGGGTGGGGGTGGGGGAGAAGACCTGCAGAGAATTTTACCTTCTCGCGTTTTATACAGAAGTAAAGTTGAGGAATTATTGACATAAAAGTGGTCAAATTTTCGTAAATTTTCGTAAAATTGGGCAACATTTCCATAATTTGATTTGAAGAAAATTTCTGAAAATGAAAATAAAAATCCCGAAAATTGAAGAAAATATTGATGTTAATTTTGCTGACACCATGACAACGTATGCGACAGAATGAGCACAGAGCGTGAATTGCACGTCCTTGGGTTCGTTTAGAGGTTCTTGTTGTGATAAAGGTGGGGGAACGCCAGAGCTCTTTCGATTTCCCAGAAATTTTAGTGTTCACGGTTTTATATACATAAAGCAATTAAGTTAGAAAAAGTTTACATTGCTGGTGGACATATCAGTTATATAATATCATGGATTTTCTGAAAGCTTTTAACTTAAATGAGAGGTGACATCATAGTTAAACTGAGTGGGGGCGTCAGGATTTAGATGCTGCGGACAAGAGAGGGCAGTTTCGTCCTAGGAGACCTGATTGATGGGAAGGGGGGGGGAATTATGAACAAATAAATCAGATCAAATATATGTCACTTAACACAATTTTTGGGTAAAAAAACAATCTCGCGGGGGAGGGGGTGTCTCCGTGCCCCCTGTAGCGCCGCCACCGGTTAAATTGTTTAAGATATAGTAAAAACTAAGTATCAAAATGGATGAACATTTTGCCACTAATTTACAGCAAATTAATTTGTAGGTGTAATGTGCGGTTTGTAAATTGGACATATATTTGTGTTGCATGAACAGATGACGGACTTACTTTCTTATCTTAATTCGTTGTGTTTTGATAATGATCAAACAACATTTGAAGAAACACATATTAATTCTGATGTTGCGGAACAGCGAATGTCTGGGAACACGTAGGAACAATTTTGGACAACTTAACAACTTAAAGAGGCACTGGAATGAAATGTGATGACGTATTTTTTTTTAAGGATGGGGGAGGGGCAAACACTTCGAATGCTTATCTAGCACGCAACAGTATATAATAGTTTTCTGGTTGATATGAATATTCAAGTGACCTTTGCCCTCACGTCGTCTGTGCGCTCTGAAAGCATGAAATTTGTCGTTGTTTATCTGTTGTGGATAATATATCTGTGAAATTCGCAAAAACGAGTGCCCTCACTTTTCGGTCTAGTGCTTTAAAACCTGTGTGAACAAATATCTCCATGCTGGAATTACGGCATAATTCTATTAAATATATTACAATTGAACTTGGTGATCTCTTTCGTCCATTGATGACATTTTTTTTTTTTTTTAATTGTAGGGTTTTTGACATATAACGCATAAATGAAGAAATGAAGACAAAAATCGTGGTAATCATTATTGTAGGAGATAAGGTGTGCACATGATCTTTTTATGCATGGAAACGCTGTACCATATTTATGAAATTTATGCCATTTCTTAAACGCGTAGGAAATTTATAAACAGAGTTTACAAATTGTCCGTTATTGTATCTTCCACTGAAACATTCAAACACTTACGAAATATACAAACCAAGTTTACAAATTATCCGATGCCGGATATTACCGGAAACGTTCAATATTACGTTTAGTTAGTTTAGCTTATTTCGTAAACCTATTGTAAATCTGCAAATGGAGTTGATAAACTTTCCGTTATCGGATACTTTACGGAAATGTTCGTACCATGTTTATAAAATATAAGTTAGTTTGTAAACGTATAGTAAATCTACAATTGGAGTTTATGAACTTTCCATCATCGGAAATTTTACGAAAATGTTCATACCATGTTTATGAAATATAAGTTAGTTCGTAAACGTATAGTAAATCTACAGATGGAGTTTATGAACTGTCCGTTATCGGATATTTCACGGAAATGTTCATACCATGTTTATGAAGTATAAGTTACACTGGAAACGCAGCTTAAATGTCTTTTGCATGTTTCCAGAATATACGCTCGCTGAAATTCCGCCTAAATATGCTGACCATGTTTAAGAAATTTACGTTATTCTGTAAACATAGTGTATATTTAAGAGAAGATGTTTACGATGTTTCTGCCAACGGAAATGTAACAGATTTTTCTTAGCATATCGTAAACGCATCGTGAAACTACTTACCATGTTTACAATCTTTCCGGTTACGGATACGCATCATAAACACGAAACTTTCGTAAACTTGGTATCTAAAATGTAACCGTTCACCAGAAACTTCCAAGTAAACATGCATCAGTCAACGTGTCAGGTACAAGAAACAGCTATTTTGGTGCTGTGTGTTTGTCTGACCGCCACCGACCACCCATTCGTCTTTGTCAGAATAGGTGATCATGGCGGTTTCCTCTAGTAAACGCGCAATTAGAAACAGTCTTGCTCACGTCAGTGAGGAGTTTGAAGAATGCATCGCATGTTGTAAAAAATTCAGTATGGGGTAAATAAGCCCTTTGACCAAATTTACCCCAGAATGAATTTAACATCAATATAGCCAATACTCGTTTCCCTGCGTTTTTCCTTATATTTTTTAAATCCAGGGCAACCCCTTCCCTCCTGAATAAGTCTTCGATATATTCTTCCCTTTCCTCTTGGGGTCTACACCACCGAAGGGAACCAATACTCTCCGCCTTTAATTTCAGCATAGCATTTATATAATTTGTAAACAACCTAGACTCTACCTCTTTATTATTCCTATCGAAAGATAATTGTCTCTTAGCTTCAAAATGTAAAGCTTCGCTTACCTCTAGCATCTGGTATCCTTGATGAACAACCTCCTGCAATTCCAAGTGAAGCCATGTACCCCAGAACGCACGGTCATCTTTTGAGTGTGTACATACTTCAATTGCCTTCTCTGCACATTTTACGCAGAGAGGAACATTGATTTGTTATTAATCTTCACAGGCAAAACGGGGTGAAATAAATTAGCCGGTGCAACAACTAAGCCAAAAATATCTTTTAAATTGGGGGCGGTACGTTACGCAATGTTTGGGGGTGCCCAACTGGATACACCACTGTTTTGTTTATATAGGGGTATAAGGAACAAAAGTTCACGTAGTAAATTTTTTCCCCGTTCTCACATTTTTTGTAGAGAGTTGTAGCATTTGTACTCCACCCGAAAAAAATATCTCTAGGGCACAAGGAGGGAGATGGGAGGGGGGGAGGGGGGTACTGGAAACTTGTTTAGAAAGTCAACCACTTCGGGGTTGGTCTTTTCAAGGTTCAGTTACATTCCCACTTTTTCTGAACTGTATATCCAAAGTTTTACAAAACAGATTTCTTTCAGTGTGGAGTCATACGCCTCATACATACTATGATCACCATGAGGAATAAGGGCGAGTGAATCTTGAAACATTTCGGACAACCATGATAAACCGTTAAATTCAAATACTTTACCAGCTGAAAACCCATCCACGTAATACCCCTTATCCTCTTCCACCGCGTGGCGATTTCGATGTTATTAAATCTTCTTTTAATTTATACGATTCATATCGTAACCATTCAATTGCTCAATTTGATTGGGTTCTTTTACCCACCCTACCCCTTGAGGAACCACTGCAAGTGTGTCTTTTTCAATGAAATGTGTATAGAAGACACGCATGCAGGCGTACGCAATTGTGATTGATTTCTCAAATGGATCATCACCGAATTGCTCCTCGAAAAATTGTTGAAATGCTTCGCACCCTTATTTTTGGATAAAAATATCGGATACACAGTGTCGGTAAAAAAAAAAATTCATATTGAAAGTTTTCATTGACTGACCTTTGTACCATAACAAGGATTTCTCTCTTTCCTTGACAGGCATCTGCTCAGAATCATAATACTTGACTGCGAGCCAAGTCCCGATATAATCATCATGAGATCCGTCATTGAACAGAAAAGGGAAAACCCTTTTCCCTCCGCTCTTTCAAGTCAAAAGTGACAGGGAATTTGGACAAGGTCATAGGCAGGAAACTTAGAGAATCAATGAAACGAAATTTCGGTAAAATATCTTTCCTGGATACTTGGTTTCTATAGCTTAGCGACATAATCTTGTTACCGTTCATTTGTTCATAATAATGGTAAATTTGATACATCTTTTTGTCAGCTCATTCAGAATAAAACTACCATACTAGCCCTTGAAGTTATGGGCTACGCAAGTAACACCCTTAATTTCTACATGCAGTACGAAGTCTATGAAATTACCAATTGTGCGAGGGCCCGAGAATCTATGGAACCGTTTATAATATGTTGGATAGCGCATTGTGAAGTTTTTCGGTCCACTGAAATATTTACATGCCATGATACCCACACAATAATTTGGTTCATGTTTTTCCACGCCGTCTATTTAAGGGGGAATGATACAAGTTTCAAAGTCATAATAGAAGTAACGACCGTTTTTGGGATCTGATTTTTGAACGCTTTAATATGGCATTTATGCCCTTCTTTTCTTGCGCATTTACACCCCGCACACCACGAAGCCTTTTCGCAGAAGTGTTTTCCTCGGCCTAATGTTTTTTTTTTACCAAAGGGGAAACCTTTCAAGTTATCACATACCGTTCCAAACTTCCCCGAACCATATTTTTTAACAAGATGGGCATTGTAACATGAAATACTAGAAAAACACCTATTACAGGCATTACAAACGTGCCACACACCTTCCTCTCTGAAAGTAAAACAGAATACATGGGCTGACAGAAAACAAGGAACATATGTGATCACGTCATAATGCCTAACAGAGGGTTGTTTGCAAACGTGGCCGTTATTTCGGATACGTTTGCACGTTTTACAATATTCACCCTCTTCCTTCATTTCTTTGAATACATTAAGATAAAATAACAAAAGTGTTTGATCTTTGGAGATGGGTCCTGTATATATTACTAGATCGGAAATATTATCTTGAAAAACGAAAATCTGGTATGTCATGCAGCCGTTTTGTTCAGGTGTTGCGAGAGAATGTCATTTTTAAACTTTCAATTTCCCCTAGCAAAGATATTTTTCCCAGACATATTTCAAATTTAAAAAAATGTATCATTGCATCAGGCTTTAACGTTAGAATAGCAAAGGATCATGGGAAATATCACAAAATGGCGGCTTCCATGTAGCAAAATGTTCCCATTAATAGAAACATTTATGTTCCCATAAATACGCATGCTACCGGACTACTTGTGCAAACGAAATACCTTAAATGAAAAGAAACCTACCTGGAATCTTGTTGGCATGCCGCTATGTTGATGTTTTATGACGTCGTCTATCAGTTTTGAAGTTTAAAAGTTTGCGAGTGTACCAGATTTCCCAAAGGTCACGTAATGCAGTATTTTTCCATATACTTGTATAAAAGAAATGTAAGTGTGTTTTATTAATTGTTGGAACCATTCTTATCCTGGTGGAAGTTCATGGCTTGCATTCCAGGGACTTTGTAAGGTTTTCCCCATATTTGTTTTCAGCCAGGTATTACACACTTGTGTCAATTATAGAGGTCTGGTTACCATTTAATATATGTATTCGATTTCGGATTCTATGAGGGGCTGTGCAAGCGAAAACTGTCATTATAATTAGCGTCCGGTAAAGGATGTCCGAACTCCCTTTTATGATTGCTTGAAAACTTAAAAAAACAAATTGTCTGGTGAAAAGGGTAATCTATTCTGAACTTTCTATTTTTGGGGAACCTTAAATGGAAAGCAACCAACCTGGAATTTCGTTGGCACGCCGCCAACACATAGTTAAAGAGGCGAAATCGTCATTTGTGCACAACATTTAGAATTCCTTTCAAATTTTTTAATTGGTTGAAATTTTGCTGTGCGATTCGGTGTCTCGTATTGCAAGGTATATAGTTATTTAAAACGCTTTGAAGGTCATTGCCAAGTTAGCCAAGTTGGTTACGGCGATCGAAAGCAATTTTGTTTTCCAAATCAACAGTCGTAAGTTCGAGCTCCGGGAGAATCGCTTATTGCGACTTTTGCTTTCATCTTCTTCTTCTATTTCTCAGTAATTTTCATTTGGTGACTATTATTGTAGTATTTTAATACTAATATTTCACTTTCGCTTTCTGACAAAAACGCATTGAAAAACAAAAAAACAAGTTTCTCGTCACAGTAACGTAATGCGCTGTGCATGGGACTCGGCACACACAACGTACATGCTAGTGTCTGGTTGTACTGTGGTACATACAGACAGTTGATCGAATCTTGCGTCCACAACCGGAAGTGACGTCAAAATATCGCATCCCCAATTTTACTGTATTATAATGAGACGAGCCTCCCTCTTTAAACAATTTTTCGTTTATGTTTCATAATGCGTGAAGTTTTAAAGTTTGCGACGGTGCTATGCTTATGTTTTCCCCAAAGATCATGTATTGTAGTATTTTTCTATATATTATAGTTTAATTAAAGAAACCGTACGTTAGCAGTTAGTTTGTTGAATTAGTTGTTGAATCTTAGTGAAAGTTCATGTGTTGCAATCCAGGAAGACTGTAAAGGAGTTACGCACAAATGATTTCCTGTCTACTTCAATGCCACCAACATTAACAAATGTTACACTACAACAAGGATCACTTTCAAGTTCCTTATAAGCAGATACGTCTTTCAATAGCTTCATGTTAAGATAGCCTACTGTAGGTAGCATGTTTATCTTTTGTTCCAGAACGATAACAACGTAACTCGGAAAAATTCAGAACGTCAGTCAGAAGGAACATTTTTTTTCTTTGTGGAATTTTGCTTTGGCATTTTTGGTATTTAGTATAAAAAATGTAATGGATTAAACCATTTGAATCATTTGTAATTCGATCATAGCTGAATTCAACATTGAAGCCCCAAGATGAATGTCGGAGATTAAAACAAGAGATTATAATGAAGGTAATTGTTACTTCTTTTTATAATATTGTTATAAAACCAATTTCTATTTGATTACAATTGATCCCTTACAGCGAATCTAGCCAAAAATGAAAAATTGACCAACCTCTTCTCTTGCTTTCGGAATAGGAAGATGATTTACATTGAGTTGGTCGCACGGTAATAACTTGTACTTTACTTGGAAAATGTAATGTTTATGCGCTACCTGCAAATGGTCTAGCTACATAACCGGTTTGCATGTTTGCATTAGTTGTCCTGCTCCTTAAAGTTTCAAAGAGTTAGACCCGACCTGATAAATAACCAGGTTGGGTCATATTTTCCTCTTTATTTTCTTTATTCTGAAAACCTTGGTTTTTGTGGAATTTGGTGCTGAGTGTCATGTTAGCAATGGATAAAGTCCTTATTGTGTGCTTATTTTATTTAAGATAAAATGGTCTCACTATTTGCTACAGTAAGTTTGTGGTTATTATTTGCTGGAACAATTGTTTAAGGGAAGGACAAGTCATGTGTGCACCACTTGCAGATGGTCTAGCTACGTAACCGGTTTGCATGTTTATATATCACTTGCAAATGGTCTAGCTACGTAGCCGGTTTGCATGTTTTTGCACTCCTTGCGAATGGTCTATCTACGTAACCGGTTTGCATGTTTATGCCCTACTTGCAAATGGTCTAGCTACGTAACAGTTTTGCATTTTAATGCACCACTTGCAGACTTGCAAATGGTCTAGCTACGTAACCGTTTTGCATGTTTATGCACCACTTGCAAATGGTCTAGCTACGTAACTGGTTTGCATGTTTATGCACCACTTGCAAATGGTCTAACTACGTAACAGTATTGCATGTTTATGCACCACTTGCAAATGGTCTAGCTACGTAACAGTTTTGCATGTTTATGCACCACTTGCAGACTTGCAAATGGTCAGCTACGTAACCGTTGTGCATGTTTATGTCCCCCTTACAAATGGTCTAGCTACGTAAGAGTTTTGCATGTTTATGCACCACTTGCAGACTTGCAAATGGTTTAGCTAGGTAACAGTTTTGCATGCCTATTTAGATATCAACAAAAGACCGAACAATTTTGAATTGAGATTGACAGTGTGTATTAAAATTACATAAATGTACGGAACATAACGAACATGAATGTTCTGTTACGAATTTGACAGTTTGATGACAGGAAATCGTAAGGCAAGTTTAAGATTATTTACCTTTTGACAGTCAGGGAGATACGCTCCATCGAAGGTATTGTTTCTCAAATCCAGACTGGTAAAACCTATTATTTTTTAATATTTCTTTGGTATCTTTTTTTGGGGGGTATCTTTGGTATTTCTTTGCTGTAACAAAGAATAATGTTATTCTAGAAATGTATTAGAATTTTTTTGGGTACCACTTACTATTTTCCAGTAAGGCTTTAGGAAACATATTCAAAATTTAGGAAATGGGGAATTCTGGGGCTATTCTATTTTTTTTCATGTGCAAAAACTCACTTAAAATATTTTGTATATTTTACCATGTTTAAATTTCAAATTTCACAAATTGTTTTTAATAGTTACCCGTAAATCGTCTGTTTGCATGAAAATTTCACGTTTTATTTAGGATTTTTTTTTTTTGTAAAATTATTGAGTTAAGGAGGTTTTGTTAAAACTGCGTTTTTGACACGTATAAAATCTTCATTAGTTCAGAGTCTTGGATAACTTAATACGAGTGAACAGGAGAAAGGAGTACCAGTGCAACCTGTTTTCAAGGGTTTATTGCTTTGTCAATTTAGATGGTTTAATGTTGAATATTTCGATTTACGATGAATGTATCAATGCATCCCATGTGAAGGGGTGTACCAGTACATCCCGTCATGGTGAGCAGATTTACTTTGTCGATTTGGATTTCAATTTACAATGAATATAACAATACATCTCATGTGAAGGGATGTACCGGTACATTTCCTATCTGAAGAACAGATTGCTTTGTGGTTAATGGTGTAAAGTGAAATATTTCGATTATCGATGGTTGTATCGATGTATGTGAAGGGATGTGCCGGTACATCCCCGTCGGGTGAACAGATTGCTTTGTGGTTTATAGTGTAAAGTGAAATATTTCGATTTACGATGGATTTGTCAATACATCCCATGTAAAGAGATGTACTGGTACATCCGTCTGGTGAGCAGATTGCTTCTTTGCTTTAACTGAAATATTTCGATTACAATGGATGTATCAATACATCCCATGTAAAGGGATGTACCAGTACATACCGTCTGATAAGCAGATTGCTTTGTGGTTGATGGCATAAAGTGAATTATTTCGATTTACGATGGATGTATTAATACATCCCATGTAAAGAGATGTACCGGTACATCCCGTCTGGTGAGCAGGCTGCTTTGTCAATTTGGATGGTTTCAAGTGAAATATTTCAATTAAGGATGGATGTATCAATACATCCCATGTGTAGGGATGTACCAATACGGGATATCCCATCTAGTGAGCAGATTGCTTTGTCAATTAGAATGGTTTTAACTGAAATATTTCGATTAATGATGGATGTATCAATACATCCCATGTGAAGGGATGTACCAGTACATACTGTCTGATAAGCAGATTGCTTTGTCAATAATTTGGATAGTTTCAAGTGAAATGTTTCGACTAACCAGGGATGCACCGGTACATCCCGTCTGGTAAACAGATTGCTTTGTCAATAATTTGGATGGTTTAAAGTGAAGTTTTTCGATAAACGATGGATGTATTAATACATCCCATGCTGCCATGTTAAGGGCTGTACCGGTACACTCCGTCTGGTGAGCAGATATACTTTATCAATTTGGATGGTTTAAAGTGAAATAATACGATTAACGATGGATGTGTAAATACATCCCATGTGAAAGGCTGTACCGATACACCCCGTTTGGTGAGCAAATATATTTTATCAATTTGGATGGTTCTAAAGTGAAGTATTTTGATTACCGATGAATGTGTCAATACATCCCATGTGAAGGGATGTACCAGTACATCCCGTCTAATGAGCAAATTGCTTTGTAAATTTGGATGGTTTCAAGTAAAATATTTCGATTAACGAGGGATGTATCAATACATTCCATGTGGAGGGCTGTACCGGTACACACCGTCTGGTGAACAGATGATATACTTTATCAATTTAGATGGTTCTAAAGTGAAATATTTTGATTAACGATGGATGTATTAATACATCCCATGTGAAAGGATATACCAGTACATCCGTCTGGTGAACAGATTGCCTTACCAATCTGCATGGTTTTATTTAAAATATCGATTTACGATGGATGTATCAATACATCCCATTTGCAGGGAAGTGCCAGTACATCCTGTCTGTTGAGCAGACTGCCTTGCCAATCTCCGTGGATTAAGGTGACTAGGTCTTTGTCTACGACTTGTATGTATTTCATATTTTTGTAAAAGCAGTGCTAACTGCCATTTGCTCTTTCTGATTGCGATTAAACATGTACTACCTTTCCGTCTAATTAATTCATTTGCATTCATTTTCGTACATAGCTGTACGAGAATGGTAATTCGACATATGTCGGGCCACCCTTTCTCTTCTTAGTTTATCATTTATTTGGACCTATTTTTCGGACTTTGCAGTTCAGATTGTAAAAGTACATTCTTTTTTAATTGTTTGCACACATACTTTACCATTGTGCAATCATATAGGTAATGTCATGTTTTCATTCTTATCAGTGCCGGATTTCGGTTTTGTATTTACACTGACACAATAAAAATAAAAAGTTTCACTTTGAATTACTCTATTTATAACTTTAAACTTATAATTAGATAAGAACAAGGAGATAATAATTGCAATTTTGAATACAAAGTTTTCTTTATTTAAAAGTATAACTGTAAGGTAATCATAATAAAGTGGCATCTAAGACAAAATTTTCAATGAGATCACCTGTGCCTCTTACAGATCCTATGCATATACTGTGGACAGGTAGATTTGTGCAGTAATAATGCAAATGATCCAAACATTTCATTAAATGTGCAAAATTGATCATTTGCCATCATTTTGTTTATTTTCAAGGATTTTATTGAAGTTACTATTTATATTTGTTGTGACGTCACACCAAGAGCCTCTGACGTTCGTTCCCCTACCTGCCTCCTGAATTTTCTTTTCAAGTAGTTGAATATGACTGAAAAATTATCCTACCACAAATAAAATGCCCCACCAACTTATTAATACCATTTAACACCAAAGGTCATTTTTTGGGTATATATGGACCGTAAAGTCATACTTAAAGCCGGCCAATTCATATAGCTGGATGTGAGTCATGCAAATTAGTGATTAGCTTGCATTTTTATATACACACTAACTTACATAAAGCTTACTTTCAAATTTATACTATGTGTGAAAACAAAATTGGGCAATACAATAACATGCCAACCATGTTTACAATTAAGCTTCGGCCCCCTTATAAGCATGACATAACCAAACAACGGAGCACGTTCTTTCTTGCACATCACATATGGAACAAATTCAATTCTTAAGTTCTTAAGATTTCACATCATTCCTGACTAAAAGGTACATTAAGTGTACGAGCTCTTATCTTCCCTGCTGCTAGCATGTGATCATTACTAATATGACCATTGTGCATAAGTGAACACAAGGTATTCAAATCCACACAACAGCTAGCAACACATGACACATGGTCCACACCAAGGACTCTTTGTTTTGACTTGTAAGCAAATAAGAGTGACCTAATACAATAATAATAATACAAATGATTTATAATGCGCACATATCCACTCTGAAGAGCGCTCAAGGCGCAAGTAAGATAAAACAAACAAACAAATAAACAACAAAAGCACAAAAAACCTATCCAGAATCATTAAAAGCAGAAATTATGAGGTGAGTCTTAAGTTTCTTTTTGAAAACGTTTAAATACTTGGCCTGTCTAATTTCAATGGGTAAACTGTTCCAAGTATGTGGTGCAGCAAATGCAAAGGACCTCTCTCCCAACTTCCGATTTACATGTACCTTATATTCATTGAGAAGGGACAAATTACAGGACCTAAGAGTGACATAGACAGAAATAGTTCCGGCAATGTGTGCTAATTAATAGCCACAAAGGGGCCTCATTTGTGTAACTCCCTGTATGTGTGGTCAGGTAGTTGAAGCTCTATTAATTAAAGCATGGAGCTATTAATTGAGTTAATAGCTCATGTTAGAGGAACCCATTGTTGTATAAGAGGTGTTTTCTTTCAACAGCAGGATATTTGTATGATAATAGTCATGTGGAAATACAGCAGTTAGCAACCAAATTGATGTGTACTTTGTTTGTAGATCTTTTCACAATTTTCCTGATGATAAGATGAATCTAACCACATTCAAAAGATGATAATAAACTTAATACGATCACACCTGAGGCAATAAGGGCCAGCAAATTTGTGATGAATGATGCCAGTCGCATTGGACCCAATTAAATGCAGCCCTTCCTTCCCACGACCACCAAAACATTAAGGTTCATCTACAGATCATACTGCGCCTTCAGATTCTTACAAGTACAAACATGAAAATACATACGCAAATACATTAAGTTACACTTTTGCATTTAAAATTTCTTGTACACCATGATGTAATTATTTTGTGAAATTTATAAAGGAAATTCTGTGCAAATTTGTATTTCCTGGAAAGTTAATAACTTAATTGTTCTGAAGTAATTAAGAGCAGTTTTTAAATATTATTCAGATGGGGTAGCCTATTTACGATGAACAATAATGCTCTCCATCTAATAATGTTCCAGCATTTATTATCTTTTAAAATGGATGATACATTTTGAAACGATATATAAAATTTTTGACAGAATGTGCCATAGTTAAGAAGTTTACTCTCTCTCGGCATGCAGAGGGCAGTGTTTTTTTTTTAAGTTAAAATTTGAATATCTCCTAGTATCTCCCATCTCCTCACAGGAATAAGAACATTAAGAAGACATCTATCATTACAGAATTATGTTTTTTTTTAAATATCAGTGATACAAATTCCAAGTACGAAATGCAACTCTATCTGGCTACCCTGGAAATTATTCAATATACAAACAAAATGCCAATAGAATTGCCGATTCATCACCTCTAGACCTACACTGTACCCATGGTTCAAATTAAAACCTCTCAATACTAATTTAAATTTTGTATTCGACAATCACAATTGACCTCTAAACTTTGTTATTATGACAGCGATTAATTCCCCTCCACCCCCTTTTTTTTCCAAACCATAACAAGTAATACCAACCAGGGGCGCAAATCTGAGTTTGAGGGGGCAAAAACTTGAGCAGTGGCGATGATAGACTTTTTGGGACGGCGAAGAAAGAGAAACTTCCATAAATGTGTGAGTATCCCCCTTCTCCCCCATCCCCCTCCCTTCCCTCCCCCTCTCTCTCCTTCCTCGCACTATGTAAACCTCAAGAAGTTGTGTTTACGATTGTTCTGGCAAAGATATCATTATTTTACCCATATTATATAGCTATGCAATATTTTCTCTTAGTATTCATCAAAACTTCCTAACAATAAAAGGAAATTATACAAAAGTTGAAGCAAATTCCACCAAAAGAAGCAGATTTCACAAACATGAAGGATATATATTTTTTAATGAAAGAAATTTTCAGAAATTAAATAGAAATTTCTCGAAAATTGAAGAAGAAAACTTTCAGAAAATGAAAGCATAAAAATGAAGCAAATATTATGGAAATTCAAGACAACGTCTCGTTACTTGAAGAAATTTCCCGTTATAATGCCGAAGAGAATTGCACAAAAATTAAAGCAAATTTCACAAAAATAAAAGAAATTGCACCAGAATTGAAGCAAATTTATTCAAATGAATTAAATTCTACGAAAAGTGAAGATAGATGCACGAAAATTGAAGCAAATTTTCCAAAAATGAAGAAAATTCACGAAAATTGAAACAAATTTCAAGAAATTCAAGAAAATTAAATCAAAAACACCCGATTTTGTTTTGAATATGGACGGATGCTTTCAATTTCATTATTTCAAATTTTCATATAGGGGCTACTCATACTTTTACGGGGGGAAATGATACTTTCGCCCCCCCCCCCTTCCCCCTCAGCATTTCATCTGAGTCCCTTGACCCCGTGATCTGGCCTAAAATACCAACCACAACAAAATGATGGCGTCCATTTCAATATATAAGCAAAATTAGCAAAAGAAGGTCGCTAACTCTGTGACCTTGACTTTTCAAGACAAAATCTGCAAGACACAAATTCAAAGAGAAATTTTTATAATGAAATTCCATTTTGCTATGTGCCTCACACTTACTTAGTGCCACAAAATTACCCCTTTAAACACATATTGGACCCTTGACCACCTAAAAATTGGACCCTTGGATCCACAAATTTTTTTTTAAAATATTTTTGTGTAAAAATGCAGCACTTAGCAATAATTTTTTTCGTTTGACTCTGTTCTTTGAATTTTGGAGAAAATTATACTCTACTACTTAAATCCTTTTTAAAGATAAAATGTTTGCCTGCAAGAAATACAGCTTTTAGTAATTTTTGTTTCAATTGACCGCAGACATTTGACCTTTTGACCTCAACAATATTTTCATTTTGGGGGAATCTTATATCTTACTTACCTATATTACTTTTAAAGATAAATTGTATTTCCTATAAAAAATACAGCTCTCATTTTTTTTTTTTCATTTGACATTTGATCCCCAAACTGGGAAGGCCCAAGTTCTTTAATTGGATTTTAGTTCTAAATTGCACAAAAATATTTACATATACGCACACATATACATACCGAAAAATTACCACCCTTAACCCCGTGTAACCAACTCTGGACCCTTAACCTCAACTATGGTAGATCCTGCGGGTAGAGTCTGTTCTATACCCAAACCTCAAAGTGATTATCTGATGGCCACATATTGCATATGAGGGTGATGAAACATAAACTATTTTGATGACCTAAACTTCTTCTTCTTCATCTACTTCTTCTGCAGTTATAATCATCCTCCTCTTCACCCCCACTCTTCGCTTCTATGGCCATCTTTTGATGTGGCCATTATCTCTTGATCGATGTCCACGCCAAGAAACTGCAAGTTGAGCCAGAATGCAGCAATAACTCCAGTTTATATCAAAAAAAATCAGGAGAAAAAATTTTTTTGTTACTACAACATATAATGAAATGAGTGAAAAGTTTTGTGCAATTTTACTTTATCATTCTATTAATTTTCTTCTCTAAGAAAACCAGTTTTACTCTCATGACGAAAATGAAGCAAATGTTCTTAAAATTTCCGAAATTATAGACAATTTCACAAAAATAAAGAAAATTTAGAAGAATTTATGCAAATTTCACGAAAACGAAGATGATATCCCGAAAATTGAAGAATATTTCCAGTAATGAAAGGCATTTCACGAAATTGATGCAAATTGAACGAAAATTTAAGCAAATTTCCCAAAATGAAGAAAATTTACCAAAAATTGATGGAAAATTCCCAAAAATAAAAACAATATTACGAAAATGAAGAACTTCCCGAATCTTTAAAATCAATTTGTTAGACCTTAATTATCAGGGGAATGGTACTTGCCCTAGTACTATTCTCCCACCCTCCCCCCCCCCCCAACACTTCTGTTCCTACGCCACTGTAATTAGCTATATTTTGGAAATAAAATCTTCACTGATTGCATGCACCAGGTGACAAACACCTTATCCTTTTTGCCTCCCATAGGCATACATCTTTTTGCTTCCCATAGGCGTACTATGCAATCTTTCCTTTTAATGTGTTTATCTAATTACTTTGGTACTTATGTCTCATGTGGTGCACTTTTATTTGCCAAGTAGTTTTATTTGCTCTTCTCTTTGTCATGATCTTAAAGGAGAAACAAACCTGACTCAATTCTTATTTTTCTTAGAAATTAAGATATAAACCAACTATCAAATGAGCAACTCAAATTTGTCTTCTTATATAAAGGTTTGGCGGTTTTAAATCCGCATATGGAGTGCCGCAGTCATTTTATCCAGAATTGTCTTGAAATCTAGGGTCGAATGACATTCTCTACACACCATGGACAAAAATACGATGTGTTTTTCTCTTGCTATCTAAAATTTTATTTGTTATTATTCTCAAACTATTGTTAGCATTTCTGGTAATATCATGAGAATACTAAAATATCCTGCACTCTTACAAATGTACAATACATTCCATTAAACACAAAACCTTGATGATATTAAAGAAAACATCACTACCACTCTATTTCAAATCCTTATTTGATTAGCAAAACAAAATCTTTCAATAAATTATAAATTACAAATGAGGCCGGGAAGTGGGAGGGGGAGAGGGGAGAGTGGAGGGGGGGGGTGGGGGGAGACTCTTTTGACTCTTTCATCATAGGTTACAATAGGGAAAATATTTAGTTTCTGTTCTACCTGATACCGTATTCATGTCATATAAGCAAGCGACCCACTAATAATGTCGGCCTGATTAGTTTTTTAGGATCTAAGGGTTTTTGAATAATACAAATACATGTCATTTTGTGATATTTCATCTGGATTAGCATCTTTTATCATTATTATTGATTTAAAAAATTTAATCATTTTTGGTTTATCTCAACCCTGTCCCATTAAGTTGTTGCGATTAGTTGTTACAGGCTCGGCCCGGGCTTTGTGACCTGTCGTGACCTGCCTATCAATCATTTGTATTTCACCTGGGCTGAAATTTTTACCCTTGGGCTGACGTCCAGCTCGGAGGTGGTAATGGTTTAAAGGATTAGTTCAGTGGTCAAGAAGTTTTTATGTATTTAAATAAAGTTTATTTAATTTTTTCACTATCTAAATAATTTTCCTTCAAACTTTCTTCAGGTGGTATATTATAAATACCATTTCTAGATTCAGTTTTTTTACTTTTTTGACATATCCCATGGTTTTAAAGCAACAAAATTGCAGGACAAAATATAATAGAATACATAAAAACTTTGAGGAATCTGAGGCTATCACATCACAACTAGTCTGATTTCAGTCTTTTCTACACAAATAATACCAAATTTTAAACTTAAATATCTCCTTAACGAAATAAGATCTTTTAATGTTTTCCTTACCATTTTGTATCTTTTGAAGTCCTCTTTATTAAAAGATAAACACGCTTCACCACTGGACCAATCATTTAATGAAGTCAGAATTACTTTTCTCATACAGTTTTCTATTTACCCGGGCTAGAATTTCATCCCGGGTATAGGCACCTGTCAGTCAAAGCCATGCCGAAATTTACCCCCTTACCCCTTTATTTTCCCAGACTCATGTAATTATCACGTAATAAACAATCCCTAACCCTAACATTACTTACCAGTTCCACAGCATGCATGCAGCATGTCAGCATCCTCTCCCCTTCTGCTCGCATTATGTATTTGTAAATGGACTCTAGTTTTTGAAAATGTATTTGTCTACCATCTTCATTCTTGTGACCGTCATCCTGTTGACACGAATTGCTGACCAACGCACGGCAATGAAAAAAACATTCCTTCTCCAAACGAGAAACTGATCTAACAAGAAAAACGATACAAGATATTGTAAAGAAATGATTACCGAGGGACGGCAGAAAATGGAGAGGGAGGGGGGGGTGCGGATAAGGTGAGTTGTACAAAATTTAGAAATGTCTAAATTCTAAATAACCATTTTATAACATTTATCCTTCAAGGTAAATATCAGGCTGGTAAAACCTATTATTTATACTAATGTTTACTGTTTATTTGGTAGTAAAAATGACACATTAGCTGTTAGAAACAATTACAATATTCTGGAAATGTATTAGAATATTTTTAAGTGCCAGTTACTATTTTCCAGTTGTAAAACAAAACAGAAGTGTCTGAATTTTAAATGTCATTTTATGATATTTATCTTTCAAGATAAATATCAGGCTGAAATAAAACTTATTATTTATCCTAATTTGTATTATTCCTTTGGTAACAAAATGACACATTGGCTGTATAAAACAATTAGAATATGTTAGAAATGTATTTGAATATTTGTGAGTATCAATTATTTGAAAAAAAGTCACATTTTCAATTTTCCTTCAATATCTACAATTTGGACTAGTAGATTTCAAAAAGGGACTGGATAACTTGTGGAAATAATTATGACGACAGAATCAGGACAAATTTCATGAACCAGAAAATTTCATAATTTTTCCAGATTAATGACTTCAGATCATATATCATTAATTATTATGTTAGGCTTGTATTGCATAATGGGAAATATTCCTTAATAGCGTCCTCAATTTCTTTGAACAAACTCTGCTGTCAATTGAATAGTCTATGGTCGATTGATGATGTTCCGGGGATCCATAACCGCCATGAACATCCATAGACATAAACGTCACCAAAAAGTGGAGAAGGAGGGGGGGAAGGGGGCTGGTGAAATGATCAAGAAAATTTAAATACATGTAATTGTAAGTCACTGATTTTTTCTGGCCCATAACTGCATTTCATTTTCCAACATTTTCTCCATTTTGCTATCTCAAATACTCATGGTTTAACAAGAGCGCAAACCATGAAGCTTCAGAGGTCTCGAATTTAATGCCAAAATCGCAAGGCTTTCGTTGGGAATTTCTTTTCATTTCTTTGAAGGATTTGCGGGTTCGTAGAGTGCCAGACAAATAGATCTATACGTGAAAAACGAATCTCGAAGTAATGCTATATGGCGCTAGCATTCCCCCAATGAGTAGGTACAGGCACTCCCATGGGTGGGGACAAGCACACCGGGGAAGCGGTGGTTCATGGGTTAAAGTTTTGAAGGGAAAAACAAAAACCGGATTGGGAACCAGAAACTCAAAAAGCGGTGGACGGGGTTGCTAACATATTGGACTCTCGTTTCGTCCATTTTTGTCTCAAGGCGAAACTTGGGTCCATGGTGAGATTGGGCAGTGGGAAAAGATTTAAAATTTAAGATGCTTTTACCCCGAGAGCACCATCATCCATATCACTCCAAACTCATCGGATGGACCTTGTTACATAATGCTCAAAAAGTTGATGGCACATTATATATTTTTACATATTGAGTCAAAATTTGTTACATAATGGCCAAATGTTATTACACGTTACTTTGTTAAATAATGGGTCAAAAACTGTTACATAATGAAAATTATTACATAATGGATTTGTGACATAATGGGACTTGTGTGTATATATATATGTATGTATATGTGTGTATATATATGTATGTATATGTGTGTATATTTAGGTATATATATATATATATATATATATATATGTATATATATATATATAAATGTGTGTATATTTGTATATATATATATATATACATATATATATAAATATATGTGTGTGTGTGTATGTGTGTGTGTGTGGTGTGTGTGTGTGTTTCCACTTCCTCCTCGTCTTCCTCTGGCTAGAGACACTGTTATTCTTTTCCAATTTTGTTTTATATATAAATATATATGTATATATATATATATATATATATATATATATATATACATATATATATATATATATATATATATATATATATATATATATATATATATATATATATATATATATATATATATATATATATATATATATATATATATATATATATATATATATATATATATATATATATATATGTATATATATTTATACATGGGTATATATACTTTATATATAGCTATAATGGGTATGAGGGCAGTATGTGTTTTATATATGGCTGCTGATAAAACGGGCTTGTGACTCCCCAGGGAGTCTTCAGAGAAAGTCTTCAGGAGAGTTATATATATATGTAAAATATATATATATATAAAGCGCTATATATATATACATATATATATATATATATATATATATATATACATACATATATATATATATATATATATATATATATATATATATATATATATATATATATGTATATATGTATTATATATATATATACATATATATATATATATATATATATATATATATATATAAAACACAATATATATATGTATATATGTATATTATATATATACATACATATATATATATATATATATATATATATATATATATATATATATATATATATATATATATATATATATATATATATATATATATATATATATATATATATATATATATATATATATATATATATATATATATATATATAAATATATATATATATATATATATATATATATATATATATATATATATATATATATATATATATATATATATATATATATATATATATATATATATATAATCATATTTTGCAAACCGCTCGCAGGTTGTAACCATTAAAGATAAAAACTCTTCGCCCCAGTATCTCGACTATGGTGTGCCTCAAAGATCAGTAATCGGACCACATATATCAAGCAAAAAGAACAAACCTAAAAAACATGGATCACCACAGGTATTCTTACATCAATTAAAAGAAAAAGCTCTTTAAAAATTTATGAAAAATATTCAAATAAAATAAATTTTATAAATATAGAAATAAGCTAAACCATCTTATAGCAAAAGAAAAATCATTTTTACAGAAATTTAGTAAAACATGATGCCAAAGGTACATAGTCAATTATAAATAATTTACTTCACAAAGGAAAAGCTAAATCAACCATAACAATACCTTCAAAGATGATATAACAATTAAGATCCATCAAAAAAATTTCAAATGATTTTAATGATTACTTTGTTAATATTGGTCCCCTCTTTGTCACAAAATCTACATACTCATACTAAGGATTACCTGTAAGTCACAATCCCCACTCTCTTTTTCTTTTCCCAACAACACATAAAGATATCTCAATGTCTGAAGTAAATAAAGCAGCTGGTTTTGATAATTTTAAACCGTCTCCATTATGAGGAGAGTAATACCACTTGGTTGTACTCCCTTTAACATATTTGTAATGTTCTCTCTTAAGTGGCATTGTTCGAATAAAATGAAACTGCAAAAAGTTATCGGTTTATAAAAGGTGATCCCTAAATCTATATATATATATATATATCTATCTGAGTGCAGTCGATAAATTATATAGTACCCTTGATAAAACTCACATCTATAGGAATTTTCCTTGACTTATCAAAGGCGTTTGATACAATTAATCACGATATATTATTATATAAGTTGTCTCATTATGGAATAAGAAGTACCTGCTTATATTTGTCTAATAGAACTATTTAGTATTTTAACATATATACTCTGATCCTTTATATCTTAAATAGGGTTCCACAAGGTCAATTCTTGGTCGCTCCTTTTTATTATTTATGTAAATGATATCAGTCAGTTGTCATCAAATTCTTCACTTGTTCTTTTATACCAATATGTTTTTCTGGTGATAATCTTAATGCAAGAGTTAGTTAATACTGTTTTCACATACTATACTTCCCTATGGAAAGCATTATCACATCTCATGGCCTGCATGGGATGATTTATGCAGATGATACACAGGTTTTGGTGTTAATGAATAGAAACGAAAAAGACCATAGTATTGCAAAACTTGAATCGTGTGTAGAGGAAATTAAAATATGGTGTGTAAACTGAAGTAATTTATATTTCGTCACGTTTTTTAAGCCCTACTCTAGTTTTCTCTGTTATGATTGGTAATTCATTTATATCACCTGTTTCCTGTGTTAAAGACCTGGGTGTTATTTATGATGATAAGCTTACACTGTTGCCACATGTAAATAATATATGCCGCTCCGCTTCACTTGCTATCAGAAAATCAGCCAAATTTGTAAATATCTTGATCAAAAGTCGACTGAGACACCTATTCACGCATTTGTATCACTTAGACTTGATTGTTGCAACAGTATCTTATTTGGACTTCCTTCTCAACAAACCTCAAAGCTTCAGCGCATTCAAAACACTGCTGCCAAATTAGTTACTCTCACAAGTAAGAAATCTCACATTAAGCCCATTTTCCACCAACTTCATTGGCTTCCTATATGTGAAAGAATAAACTACAAGCTTCTAACCCTCACATACAAAGCCATCCATAGTCTTGCTCCAAATTATATTTCCAACTAACTAACCTTACAATTACCAGCTCGCTCACTTAGATCTAACTGTGCTATTTTCCTAAAGCCGCTAAAAATCAACCCCAAGACATATGGTGAACGTTCTTTTTTATCTGCAGCTCCCAAACTCTGGGACATTCTCCCAATCTACATCATAAATGCCCCTACTTTAGATATTTTAAAGAATGTATTGAAAACACACCTTTTCATGACTTACCCTCATTGGACATTTGTTCTCTTACTGTTTGTATCTTAAGGTTTTCTCATGGTATATTTGTTTATGTAAAGCGCATTGAGACCGTTTGGTAAAATGCGCTATATAAAATTGTATTATTATTATCATATATATAAATACATATATATATTTATATATATATATATATATATATATATATATATATATATATATATATATATATATATATATATATATATATATATATATATATATATATATATATATATATAATATATATATATATATATATATATATATATATATATATATACATATATATATATATATATATATATATATATATATATATATATATATATATATATATATATATATATATATATATATATATATATATATATATATATATATATATATATATATATATATATATAGAGATATATATATATAGAGAGAGAGAGATATATATATATATATATATTTATATATATATATATATATATATATATATATATATATATATATACATATATATGTTTATATTATATGTATGTATACATACATATATATATATATATATATATATATATATATATATATATATATATATATATATATACATATATATACATTGCAGACAGAGTAGTATATATGTATACATTGCAGACAGAGTAGTACAGTATATACATGTACTAATGCTAAGTCTGGACTAATCTCATTTTCAAACATAAAGAAAATCATGCATGTAATTGATTATCGAATGACTGATCCCTTTGATGAGTAAAAATTTTAATAACGTGATTTAACTTGTGTTTTTTTGCTACGGAAGCCTATGGCAAAATAAGCATCAAGGTCGGAGACAGAGGTGTCATTTGGCATCCACCAAAAAGATTATGACCTTAATTATTGATAATAGAAAACAAAATACTTAACGAGATTTTAAAGTAATATTTGTCTGAAGTATACATTGGCACTAAATCCAATTTTCAGCAGCAACCGACTATATAACCAGATAGCGTTGATTAAACAATACAATTGTTTTACTACATCTTCAACAGGTGAGCTTGTTTACTTCCTCTTATATTATTTTAAAGGAAAGGTATCGTTTCATAATTGAATTCAGACGTGAACGCCGCCATGCTGGTAACTTCACTCCCGGTTTTAATTTTCCTGATTGATGTTCGGTCCGGAGGATGTGTGATCGACAACATCGCAGATTTCTTGGAATCAATAGGAAAAGTTGAAAACCGGAAGTGACGTTGCAAACATGGCGGCGTTAACTTTGAATGCATTTATGAGACGATATCTTTCCTTTAAAATACATTTAGTAGTTAGGTGCTCATTCTGTATGACAGAGGACAATAATACAATGAATGGGGAAATGCCATTGTGCCCGACATCTATGACATTGCTACTCGCAGCGCCATCACAAAATATTTTTAAAAGTGTACACGCTGTATCACGCCTAAACCAGTCCTAAAATAAACGTGCAGTACGTATGTACGTACAGCGTGTCTAATTGTATACTGTATATATATAGAGTGTGGGGGCAGTGATGCGTACATTTTTGGTGGCCCTGAGATCTTTGATTTTCCGACATGTGGAAAAACAGAACATCGCCGATGTAAGTGCGCGAATCTTTCATGGATAACATATTAACAAGAGTCTAGTAAATTATATTTTGTTAGTGTCAAAATGAATGAAATGAAAAATGCAGTATTCTTTTTATTTAAATAATGATTTGCCTTTATTTACCTAATGTTGATTAATTACAACTATATGTTTTATTCAGCAGATTTAATTTTTAATACAATACCCAGCAAACCATTGGACGTTTTCAAAACGTTTTCTGTACGTAACTTTTACGTTTTATAAACGCTTTGTAAAAACGTTTTAAAAGCTTATTTTTGTGGAGATTTTTGACACCTTCAGAAAACTTTTGTGAGGACCTACAGAAAACAAATCTCAACTATTGGTTAGCATTCAACTGAAGAGCGTCATAAATACGTTTAGAGAAAAAAAAATTAATGCGAAAACGTAAAAGACCAATTTAGGACCTAGCCAAAACGTTTACAGGACGTTTTATGTTTGCTGGGTACAAATGGCAAATTTGAAGAAAGCGTTGTAGTGAGTTTATAGTTGTCTTTCAACCCCAGTCTTTTCTATAATTTTCATACAACTTAAACATTCAGTATTTCATTAACAAAATATAATATTTAACTATAATGTCTCCACCGTACTAATTGTTATTTTTCTCTCTATCATAAACACGTGCCTAGCTACTACACTATTACACTAACACATAACTGAGTTTGATGCAGTGGCGTAGCTGGGGAGAGGGGAAATGGAAATGGGGGAGGGGGAGGGAGGGATCAGCCAAGGCAATCATCCCTGGTCGGAAAATCAGAAAATTTGCATAATGGAATATTCAGTATGTTTAATTGTTTTGGTAATCCTGATAAAAGCAATCTGTCTTTTAAAATTCAGTTATTTTCCAGCCATCTCGGGATAAAGGTTAACAACATTTTTAGGTTAGACCTATTTATCCTCAAAATATCTGACTTTTTCCTTAAAATATGCGGTATGATTTCCTTTCATAATTTTTTCCTCAAAATATATAAGTGTTTCATCAAAACTTTCGACAGGTTCTGTTATTCTTTATATTTTATTATTATATCATCATCATCATCATCATAATCATCACCACCACCACCACCAAAACCACCACCACCATCATCATCATTATTATTACTAAATAATTGTTTATATCTTTTTTGAAATTTATTTTATTTATTTATTCATTTCAATTTATTATTATTATTTATTTTTATTATTATTATTATTATTATTATTATTATTATTATTATTATTATTATTATTATTATTATTATTATTATTATTATTATTATTATTATTATTAATATTATTATTATTATTATTATTATTATTATTATTATTATTATTATTATTATTATTATTATTATTATTATTATTATTATTATTATTATTATTATTATTATTATTATTATTATTATTATTATTATTATTTTTTTTTTTGAGGGGAGGGGAGGGGAGTGGGGTAGTAGCATTGATTCCGATTTATTAGGGTCCCCTCCCCGCCCCTTTCAAAAATGTCCAGCTTCCCCACTGGTTTCATGAACATGTCCTATTCATCATCTCTTCCTTTTATAGCAGCGATTGTCTCATATCTCAAGGATGATGAGGAATCGGGAAAATAAACGCCTTAGAGATATATGGAGCAGGTACGTGCATATTTTTAAAGGGAAAACTTATCGCCCCATAAACACATTCAGAAGTGAGCGCTGCTGTGCTGGTAACGTCACTTCCAGCTTTTAATTTACCTTATTGATTGCCAGAATTATGTGACGTTATCGATAACACATGTTCTGTCCGGTGGATGTGTGATCGATAACGTCGCTGATTTCTCGCGATCAATAGGGAAAATTAAAACAGGAAGTGACGTCACCAGCAGTGTGTTTATGGGACGATATCTTTTCTTTAGATTAAAGGAGAACTAGACCCTAAGTGAGATCGTTATTTTTCAATATTCATTGACCTGTTAGGCCTCCTAACATACCTAAAATAGTCAAATGTTATTATCCTTCATATTTACACACTTAGATATTAAACTGTTTGGTATGAATCTTGGTGAAAGAAATTTGTTGTACCTCATTTTTTCACATTTCTACAACTAGCGAGATGGGTTTTAAACATGTTATTTACTGTGGTTTAAATTTTCTTATCAGATAGACAAAGGAATAAACTATTTATTTCACAATATCTTAAAAGGACAAAATAGAAAGTGTTTTTTTTATTCTATAATTTGATCTCATAGAAGTGTTCTTGCTCTTGGAATCCTTTTGTGTTGCTTCCTCACGTTGTCAAGATCAAATGACGACGAGACTGTCCGCAATTTCAGAAGCAAGAGGAATACAAGTGAGTAGCACAACACGAGGCATTTCACTTTCTGTATCCTTTTCTCCAGGAAGTACGTCATCCTGATATAGATCTCCAAATAGTTGGAGATTAAATATTTCCAAAAAGTTGGAGAATAAAAAGCTATATGGAGGCCGCCACCACACGATTTACCCACAATGCACCTATGCTCTCCCATTGACTTAGTGTATGGGTCAAACTTAAAATGGTTGGGAAATTTGTTCGAGGCTTCGGTACTACGTGGGATATAAGTATTCGGTTACTTTAAATAAACACAAAATGTGTTGCCCCAAGAAATTTCACCGTTTAGATTTTGAGAAATTCGGCGCGGAAAATCCTGACGTTGACCTGAAATCATCGACTACTTGCAGTTAAGTGGTTAAGATGAAGGAGATCACTTACTAGGCCTCTAGGTATAATTACATGAAGATTAAAGGGAAACTGCGTTTACGTGGGTTTAAGTAATCGGAACACAAAACAGTCATCTCCATAAAGTTGGAGATCTCCAACTTTTTGGAGATCTTCAGAACTGTTTATGAAACTTCAGCTTCAGCTTTTCAAGTTGTTCAAGCATGTTTCTTATAGTTTCATTTCGTTTTCATTTGTAATCATAATTATCATGTTCAGTTGTACGAGTGTATCAGTAATTTTTATTGATATTTCCAGTGTAGGAGATCGAGGTTATTATTTATTTAACCTATTTAAAGGTTTGTGACTGAAGTTCAAAAGAAAAGATTGACCTCAAAAAAAAAACGCCTAACATTTGCCTTAATACTGATGTCTGAAATATTTATCCAATTGATGTAACCGATGTTTATTAATTACTTTCATGATTTTTGAGGAATATTAAAGTAATTTATCCACCGTTACTACATCATTCTATGTACCTTTCAGTTTATTCATCCATTACATGTGGTATTCTTATCATTTCTTGCTAGCATATGACTGCAAAGCTGTCTATTATGAGTGCGAAGAAAATGACATTTGTGGCGACCGAACGGCTGGATACAACTGTACTTGTATAAGTGGTAATTGCACTGGTGAGCAAAAAGATTTTCTTTCTCTTCAATTTTCTAGCTTTTATTGTAAATATTCTAGTAGTATACGGAACTAATCTTTTGTGTGTCCAAGTGTGCTTTTGCCCGAGAATTGCCTACTTACAAAAGCAGTACGGGAGAAATAAAGAATAAAAAATGGCTTATCTGCCTGTTTCTGTTGGTTCTCTCGTTTCAAATGAGAGTGTGGTTTCGAAGTCCTCCCAATACTGATCATTCTCGCACCAGAATAACAACATAGAAACAAATCGCCATGCATCATGTTTCATCGTCATTCTATTGTCATGAGACAGTCTGACATTTCATCGAAGTTATTATCTTAATTGACATAGGTGTATGCTGAAAAAGCTAAAGGTTGTAGCAAAACGTCTGTTGGTTTTATATACATTTTAATGCAAATCATCACCCATTTGAATCAACACTTATTACATATGTATAAATGCTGATGAAGATACATACAATAATTTGCAATTGTTTTCATAGTGAATTTTTAGGTTTGGAATGTGTGAAAACATTTGAAAGACTTACTATATCTAATGATCATATTTATTCATATTCACAGAAGTAGATGAATGCAGTAATGATAACAACTGTCCCAGAAATGCAGAGTGCCAAGACACGGTATCAGGATACGATTGTTCCTGTATGGATGGATATGAATTGTTTAAATCCCCAGGAGAATCATTGTTTTGCTATCGTATGTTACATTGTACAGCCAGGCTTAGAAACATAAGAGGGAGGAAGGGTCAAAAATAATTCTAGGAAATTTGTGGGGAAACATTAAACCGCATGGATGATCTTGATAGATTAATACCGAAATAGATGCCCAACTTGATAATCTAAGAAAATTTTCTGGCGTTAACGGATACCATCTACTCGATTTTAATATGTATGATTTGTTGATAAGCATATATACCACATGCCAATATTGCGCCCTTACATCTACGACATTTGGTACATTTCTACTCGCAGCGCCCTCACATTTATTTACAAACTGTGCAGGGTACGTCACGTGTACGTACGTAAGTACGCATGATTCACCAAATCAAAATTCAAGTTTATGGTCAGACGGCCGAACGAGAGATATTCAGTGAAGCAATCAACTCTGTGAAAATTTTATCTCTGAATATGTACAGGAGGTATAGAAAAACCTGATTTGATTTCCTCTGCCCCTCCTTTTAATGAAATTCACGGAGAAATTAAACAATGAAGTCGAGGTTAGTAACATAATTTTACGTTGTTGTTAATTACTGCAGTGTTAGGCTAGTACCTAATCAGCAAGAAAAAAAAAATGAAAATTATCTAGTTTGAATCACTTTTTATAACTATATATAGCCTAGGGCTATATAATATTACAGACTAAGCTAGCCTAACGTTAGATTATGAACTACAGCAGCTGTTATATTCATTTTTTATTTTTATTTTCATATGTATTAAGTATTATAGGCCTAGGTTGCCATAACGCTAGGAACACCTGTGACGCCTACTTTGTATCATGTAGGCAAGTTACAGTAACGTTAGGCCTAACGTTACACTGTACCTAGGCCCAACACTGACTGTCGGAGTACGAGTTATGCAAGTGCAAAAGTCTTTTAAGTTTAACTTTAAGGTAATAATACCACTAAAATATTTGATACAGCTAGTTCTTGGCAGAACTGTAGGCCTATGTGGGTATAAAACGTAGAGTAAATATTCGAGTATCCGGGATGACGTCATGAAACATGCATAAATCTGAACAACCAGTTTGCTGGTGAAAACAAATCAGTTTACCATACTACCAGTGTGAAAATGGTCAGTCACGTTTACAGGCCTAAAGCTCTACATTCGCTTGAGTGTTTTTGCGGGAAATTGTTGCAAATTTGGATAAAATATCGTAGAATAGATCATTTTGAAATAAAAATGTATTGTGCGTACGTAGTCTACAGCGTGTTGCTCACTGACAAAGAGTTCTGAATGTTCAAAGTGTCTAGATGACCGAATACTTCAGTTGGGTAGGCCTACAACTATACAATACAGGTTCACTTTGAATCTCACTGTAAGAGACAGCGAACTTCCTAGGTCAAATGTCAAATTAACTATAAACGTTCATCTGAATTCTCAGGTGAATATCAGATTTGACCTTAAAAGTGTGCTGCACTCAGTGCACTGCCAAGGGTTTTGTGACAAAACTTGCTTTTACTTTTAGAATAATACTAATGAATGCATTAGTGCATTAGTTCTTGATAGTATTCTATTTATGATTTATATAAAGTCAATGATACAGGAATACACATAACTATAAACACTATAGGAGTGTAGCAGAGAAAAGTTACTCCCTACATCACCTCTATCATAATGGCTGCCATTGCATCGTTTGTGGTAATCTAGAAGTTAAAAGTGTCTTTAAGTGTGATTTTTTCATAGTTATTTAGTTATATAGTCTGTAAGATGTATTGGTATTTTAGGTAAATAACGCATTGTGTGTCCTGTTTGCCCACGCCGCAAATCACGCAATAGTTTTTTTTTTCATGCCAAGGTAGATATTTTATTGCCAAGCCGGTACGCCAAATAAGAACCATCTACTTTTCCCGCTGCCACACGCCAAAGAAAGAAGTAGTTTCACACTCTGAATGTTCGTGTCTTAGTGCACAAAATGCAGACTAGCCACCTCAGAATTTCGGAAGTGTGCTGTAAAGTCATGGTTGATGATTCCGATGCTTAATTTCCCATTCATAACCCTGAAATGATGTCACAATTTGTGTCCGATTTCATTGAAATTGATATTTTCATCTCATAAATGCGCTGCACAGTGAGGACATTATTAAAACGACTGTATTCAATAACACTCCGTTTATTTTTCTAAAACAATAAACAGAGTATTACTTGGATTTCAACAAAATAATATCATCAGTTTGATACCAGGCATTACTACTTTTAAACAGCTTTTTGAATTTTAAGACCTTTTGTTTATGTGTGGTCCCAGACTCCCAGGCCACGTTAGTGAGATAAACATTTCACTCGGTGTCATGCAGCACCTGCAATGGCTTGCGTATAGTACACATTCGTGTAATCTGAGCAGGCACTTTCTAGCACCCATGTTCCTATACCATCGGGCAGTTTAAATATGGCACAGTATTGTCTCCTGCACTGTATGTTCACTGTACAGCAATTTCTGCATGGTCTGGAGCATCATAATTTTCAAGAAAAAACTTTGGCTGCATGGGGCTATGCGCGATAAATTCTGTATGTCTGGATTGAAAATTAGTTTTATGGCTTTATCTCTCGGAGTTTTACTCTAAACTGTTTACACTCATTAAAATGGCTATTAAAATTAAACAGAGCAGTGTAGGCTAGTACCATAGCTTAAAGTTAAATGAGGGAGTCTCTGCTCAGTATAATTCGTAAAAAAAAACTTGTATAGACATGTATACTGTATGCATTTTGTTTATGTACAGTGTGCTAGTAACTTTAGCGGCAGTTATTGATTAGTTGTCAGCATTTGAGTATGACCAATCAGAAATGATGGCTGTTATTGTCTGTCCATGTTAAACACAATATCTAGCTTTTAATATACCAGAAAATTTAAAATATAAATTTTCCTTAAAATTTGCAGTGTAGTATTAACAGCTACTAGTAAGACAGTGTTATTGCGAGTTCCAGATCTAGACATTGGGTAATCTGCAGTCGTCACGATGATATTAAGGAATTATTTTTCTTGACTTCGATATAGAAGCTAGGCAAATGCGTATCAAATATGAAAATTAATTCTTTTTTTGGTTTCTGATCCCCTCATAACCATTTAAGACCCTACATCAATTTTAATTTCAGTACATATCATACTTTAATGTATAACCTCATCAATGTTTTGTTTCCAGCCATGGATCACAAGAGAAATTGCAACAATTTTGCTCATGTTGGACTTTCGATAGCAACTGATAGACAACCATCTTCCTAACCTTGAAGAGTGTGAACCAGCACAAAAGAAGCTGGATACTTTTATATCTACAGTAAGTATGGACACAATTAACATCTACATGTATATCAATGGCTGAGTGTAGTAACATCTACATGTATATCAATGGCTAAGTGTAGTAACATCTACATGTATATCAATGGCTGAGTGTAGTAATCACTGTTAAAGCTACTGTAGTCTTTTGTGTTGCCTGACATTGCTTTTGATGTCACAAATTTTGAGAACAGGAGAATCAAGATATTTCATGCTGTTGAATATACAGTACAGGCAGACAGGTAGTCCTGTATTTTAAATTTCTTCACAGATTATCTATTTTTCTTTGTAAAATCCCAGTTACTGGGGTTTGTAATGTATATCTGATAATTTGTGTAAATCTCAATTCTTTTTATTACATATTTTATGTATGTACTCATGCAAAAGTTGGTTTAAATACATTTTATTGAAATTGAATTGATATTAGGAAGTGACCAAGAAGGGATTGATTTGTAAACTAAAAAATCTGTTTTATATATTTTTAATCAAGCTAACTTGTGTACAGTAGTGTATCTGTTTATTAAAGAACATTTTAAAGACGGAGCCTTGTCTCAATAAAATTATGTGATCAGAATATTTACATCACTTCCGGTTGTGTGCCACACAAGATCCATGTACTGTCTGTTTGTAGTCAAGATAGTGGTATGTTGTGTGTGTGTGTGTGAAGTGTCATGTAGTGCATAACGTTACGATTAACTTCTTTTTTTCCAACATGTTTGTCAGAAAGAAAAAATGAAAGTGAAATATTAGTAAGATAATACTACAGTAGTAGTCACTAGATGTAAATTATTATGAAAGAGAAAAGATAAAACAAAAATTGAAATAAATGATTCTATCGGGGCTCAAACTCACGTCACTGGTTTGAAAAAGAAACCCATCTCCCTAATCAACTGGGCTATCACATGTGTTGAACTTCACCAAGTTTTCAATTAATATATACTTGGAAATAAGATCCAACAAATTGTGCAGTAAATGTTTGAAATTTCAACCAATGAAACAATTTGAATGGAATTTTAAATGTTGTGTCCATAAATGATTTTGCCTCTTTTCAAGTTTTAGTGGCCATTTTGTCTTTATTCTATTACCTACTTCTGATATGTTCATATTTTGTGACATCCTTTAGGTCATCATACACAATATTTTGGTACCTGTCATAGACTATAATTAAACCAGTTCTGCAAAACATACCTGAAATGTTTTGCTATATTTCTTTATTTGTTTTAGCTACTTGCTGTTCACATGCTTGCTAAACAACCTTTTTAAAAAACCACAGTAGTCAATTTGCATTATCTTTGTTAGGACAAAGTCATAATCGTTTTAAATCATGCAGTTTTCCTTTCTGTTTAGTATTGTAGTGGTAGAAAAAGTAAGAAATTTCTGTTTTCCTTTGAATTTTTGCAGACAAAGCTGTGGAATCAATACACCCACCTGTTAAACAGATGCTTTCACCAATTTCCTCCATTGCAACATAAATGGCACCCGACGTGGAAGACAGCACATCATTTATACTATCACACAGCCTGGACAGTATGCCTTCTATTTGTCTATTAGTGGTCAAATCGTATTAGTAATTGCCATGTACAATAAAGAAACTTTTATGTCTATCACAAAATGTGCAGATGTTATCAAGGTAAATCTCTGGACAGCACTCCTTGAAGAAGAAATTTGAACAGTGAGAACTATATCTGGAAACATTGCATAAAAAAGAATGCAAACAATTATATCAAAATTAGTGGCTATTGACCGTTGCTTTATTTGTTTCAATTGAAAATATTTAAAAAAAGTATGCAAATGATGACATGATCAGTTGATTAGCTCTCCGTTTTAATTGTTTCCTTGTCAACTCTCCATGTATCACCAATATTTTAAAGCTTCGGAGCTAGACAAATTTAAGCCCTAAAAGTACCGAGTAACCGGAAACCAGATTTAAGTTCTTGCTGGAATTTTTGGAAGCATGCAGGTAACCAGTCGGACCCAGATGTGTTTTTGGTTTTTCTGGTATGAAGGACAGCATACTGTGTGCAAGAAACTCCCTTGGTCATTTGACTCTGTATGTATAATTACCTATACAGTAGGCCATACTTTAAATAGCCACATTATGTATGCTATCTGTATAGGTGAAAGCTGTCCTTAATTCATTTTTTTGATAATGTAAGAAATGTCTTGTACTGTACAGGAGAAAAGGGATCGATTACATGATCAATTCCTTGAAGTTTTTTCTTTTCTTTTCAGTTTCACTCATGTACAAGGGCAAAATTATATTATGTTTGATTGAATTATAAACATGGATTTTTTTCTTTTTTTTCAACCACGCCTTCGTAAATCAGATAAGGTAAAAAAGGTATTAACATTTCTGTAAAAATCATTCAGTATTGCTGTGCTGTGGGCCATAACCGGCCTTACGTTGGTAACAGCAAAGTGCTGAGTCAAATTTAATCATGGTGAATCTAGTTTATTTTATTAAGGATAACTTGTTAAATATGATTATCCACAGTAAAAAAAGATTATGTACAGTACATTAATGTTTCCTTTCAAGAATGTAGAATAAACTGCTCATAATAAGTCCCTTTAAAATTATGCCGTCCATTAATGATGATGGTCATAGCTAATTGAAGATAAAAAATCTGTATTCAATTCTTCTGTTTGAAAAGTGTAAGACTGGTGAATCACATTTTGTAAGGTCTATGAAACAACAAGCCCGTTGAAAAAGTGTTCAACTAAGTTGGTTCCTATCCAAATTTTCAACTGATCATTGAAATGGAAATTTTTCTTCAGGTAGGCAGTGTTCAACAGTCTTTAAAACTGCATGTCGAAAAAAAAAGGTTCCCTAATTTGCTTGTAACAACATAGATACCAGTCGAAGTTGGGGCCCCTTTCAGAAAATGTCCACCCGTAAAAACAAAAAGGGCTTTCACATCGGGGATAGGTGATCATTAAAGGGGCCCCATCTTGCATGTAGCAACAGCGAAGGACCACAAAAGGGTCCCCAAATTGGAAAAGATGAGAAAAGGCCCATCTTAGCAACAGCCAAGGGCCCCCACTCTGTCCCACATGCCATCCCTCCCTGTACCACGTGCCATCCCTCCCTGTACCACGTGACATCCCTTCCTGTACCACGTGCCATCCCTCCCTGAAGCACGTGCCATCCCTCCCTGTACCACGTGCCATTTCTGCCTGTACCACGTGTCATTCCTTCCTGTACCACGTGCCATCCCTCCCTGTACCACGTGCCATCCCTCCCTGTACCACGTGCTATCCCTCCTTGTACCACGTGCTATCCCTCCCTGTACCACATGCCATCCCCCCCCCTTTGTACCAAGTGCCATCCCACCCTGTTCCACAGGCCATTTCATGTTATTCCACATGGTATCAGACCCTGTTTGAGGGCACCACGACAGCAAGGGTCAAATTGTGCCTGAGAGCTTAGATCATTCCAAAGGTAGGAAGGAGAGTAAACGGGGAGATTGGAAGAAACACTGAGAAGTTAAAGCCAGAAACCTGGGATCGAGAGAGGTGTATCCGTGAAAAACAAAGTAGACGGAGAGTGGGTGGGAGGGGAGGACTAGATATGGTTGTAGAGGGAAACATGATGAAGGAAGGATATCATTTTATCAGGGTTTGTGCTTTTTGGCAGAGCTCGGCTATTAAGTTGTGGGGAGCAAGGGAAGGTTGCACAGGGGGCTAGCAAGGCAAGGAGAACGTGATGGACTGAGGGTGAAATGGCAATTGTTACGGAGGAGTGGGGAGCCATAAAAGTGGGTGTGAGTAACCTATTCTAAGGCGGGTAATGTGGACATTGTCGACACAGGAAAAGTTGTGTGGTGGGTTTGATTGGAATGGTGGGTTGAATGACATGGAGTTTGTTATCAATTCGGGAGTCCCATGAGTCTTAGTGTTCTTAATCTAAAGCACGAGATGTACTAATGAACCAAATTCTTATCATTATGCCATTTTCCACCCGACATTCTTTCCTCCCATTCCTCGAACTATCACCTCGACACACCCTATACATTCAACTGCCATCCCCTTTTACCTGCCATCCCCTTTTACCTGCCATCCTCCAACATGCCACATTCCATGCCTGTTTCACCTATTACCCAACCCACCTTTTGCCATACCCTCATCTACCAAATATGCTTTTAACCAACTAATCACTCAAACCTTCAGTATCACCTTCACTTACTCCATTGCAGCAACACAGCTCCCCAATAAATTAAATCTGACTCCCAATAAAAAATATGCTCTACTTTTTTAACCTTGTAAACCAGATAGACGAAATTAGAATGAAAATTCATTGTCGATTCATTTGGGAGTTTATGAGAAATCTACTATGTATGTTTTCACTGTATTCAAGCGAAGCGTTCTCTTTCCCTAATCATTACAAGACACCTTATTATGAATTCTATTCAGTCGTCAGCTTTACATTATTTAACTATTTTTCATCCCAGCACATTTTACTTGCTATTCAAGTCTGGAATTCATTTGTTTCTAAGTTTGTTCAAAGCAAGATTTTCCTTTATATAAATTTATTTTCATAAAAATAGTTGAAATTCTTTTCAAGGACTAAAATCTACATTGTTCCCTAGAAGGTGAATAATGCATAAGATCGAACTGATGTGACGAACGGACAGATAAATGGTAAAACTGCGATATCTACTTTTCAACATCCCAGCAAATTCATTGGGTACACACTGAAAACTAATTCATTGTAACTTATATGTGCTTTCCCTGGCATATGTCTCAAAGTGAAATACAAATTCAAATACACCAACTTCCTTAGCGAGGGGATACAAATGCAAGACAACCCCAATGCAAGACAACCCCATCAAATGATAAGAGTAAATAATGATGCAAAATGTGACGGCAGAAGTGAGGAAGTAAAAGCACGCCAGGTGAGAAAGTTTGATTTCTCACCAAAACTAGAGGCAATCATAATTTTTTCATAGTGTTGGGCTATGCACATTTCCGGGCCCAACAGGCGAAAACTTGTTTGTGGCACGTGCCCATGTTTTAATTCGGCCCTGTAGATAAGCCCGCTCATTTGAGACTTCTGATCCCCACGGTGAGACTGGCCACCTAAAACTCAAGTTTACACCTCTCTACATGAAGTTTCTATTTTAATCAGAATCACTGATTCAGATTTGAAAAGTACTACAGAAAGCAGCTAAAGTGAGTTTTTCAGTATATGCAGTATTAAACAAAGCTTTTTGTACTAACCCCTCAGTGACAAACAACTTGAATTTGGTTTAATCATACAGAAGCCTTTACTTAAACATGCAGTGAAAATCTGAACCTAACCAAACTGAGAAGCATGCAAAACTAAAATAAATAATGTCAGATACCTTGAAAAAAGACAACAAAGGGCTGCATACAAAATATGATTTTAGCCTAGATTAAATAACTAGCCATTCCCTTAGTATTGGCAAGGTATTCTTAAACTTGCTTGACAAAAAGGAACCTCATATAATGGCAACTAGGAAAGTAAGGAAGCTCATGCATGCTTACAAAATATTTTAATGTCGGGCATATTCTGAAAACATAGGCATAATCATTTTGTATATGACCAAAGAGCTTCGACACAGTGTAGAAGCACTTTGATATGACGTGCATATTTCTCCTTCACCATACATGAACAATCAAGATGTGGATTTTTACGGCTTGAGGGACAATCACCACCAAATTGATAGTATTGACACTTAAATGTCTTTAAAACAAATTGTTCACATTGACACTTTTATTTACTTTAAAACAAAACTCCTTTATTAAAAATACCATGGACATATGCAAACTTATAAGAGCAATAAATGAAAGCACTTTTTCAAATTCAAAAGTTGCACGGTTAGGCCTATGAAGCAATGATGCTTTAGACATCACTTGGAATGCCCAAACAGTATATTTATCAAATTGCTTTCAAAACATTTGCTTTTTCAAACTAGCACTCTGCACGTGAAAGTTTGTGTAAAAGTATTATCAATATTATTATATAAAGTATTTTCAAATAAAACAGTGTATTTTATTTTTGTGCTTATATAAATTATATAATAAGTTGAATTTTGAACAAGCCTTTGTTGTTGTAGAATTTTTTTTAAATCACTGCCATTTCACAAATTTTAAGTCAAAAACTCTCATTTCAAACTAAATAGAATTGGTTGTCCTTGCGTTTTGAGGCACTACTAGGCTGATGTATTTGTTAGGCTTTGGTAACAATCATATCTGTAGAAAATTAATTCCTCCAACTTCTATTCAAAATCATAAAAAAAGTTGTAAAAGTTTGCTGTTTCAGTGATGCTTGCAATGTCAATCGCATTGCATTAGCATTGGAATCACTCACAAGGAACACATGTTTCGGAAAAAATAATTGGTTTGGGCGATTAGGTTTCTTTAAATTGTGCAGTTTTCTCACATTTTTTGGGTTTCTTTTAAAAAACTTTTTGCATTAATGCCTAGGGGCCAATATTTGTTTTCAGGACAACCTGTGTAAATTCTAAACAAAAAGCAAACAAATGTTAAATTTCACATATTGGTAATCACGAAAAGACATATCAAAGCTTCAGAATGATGTCCTAATGTTAGGTTTAATTATATTGCTGCTTTGCCTGGACTTGAAATTAGTTTAATTTAGTATCTATCAAATCTAAAATATACTTACAACTTTGCAGGGTTCTACCAACTTTCCATTTAAATCAACTAGTCAATCCATTTGCCCAGAGTTTTTGGGCAACTTAAAAAAAAAAAAAAAGATCTTAAAGCCCATTGACTTTGTTTAAGTGTGTAAAATTTTATGTATAGTAATATCGTTTATACTCTACGTTAAGCCTACATCAGAGATTCAGAGCGAATGAGTTGGGAGTATGAAGATTTGTACTAACGTTACCGGTAGCCCTGCTACAAAGTAACATCCAAAAAGGCGGGCGTTCTGCAGTTCTGCCAAAAAACCTTGTACACCCGCATCACACTTAAATAACATTAACGTTAGTGTTTCTTTAGTTTCAATCTTCTGGAAAAAAATTGAACAATTTGTTCTTTAAGCTTAAGGCATAACGTGTTAATAGGCCGGCTGTTACTTAACGTTAGGCCTAAATTCAGAGCAGACCTCACCACTGATACCAGTAGGCCCACAGGTGGTCCTAGCATTATGGCAACCTATACTGTACCTCCTACCGCGACTCTTGAACTGTATATAAAAATTCCTTTTTTTGACAACTCGCGAATCTTTAATTACATTTTTTTTACTCAACTCATATCTGCCGGAGACTCTCTTCTTCGTTTATAAGCCACAGTAGTTGTTATTTTTTTCCGATGAGATGTAAAAACGATGATTTTTCTACCCAATTACAGTGATGACAGTGTAAATGCCCAAAAATTTGCTGCAAACCAAAGTAATGTTGCAATGACGTCATGAAGAAGCAGCACTTTAATGACGTCAATGCAGCATTTTTTTAGTTTGCAGCAAATTGTTAGGAGGTGTCATGTCTCTAAATGAAAGAAGGTCCGACATTTCTTTTCATTAAAAAAAATAACAAAGAGGGCCTAGGCCTACTGTGGCTTAGAAACGAAGAAGGGAAGAATTTCCGGCAAATGTGAGCTGAGTAAAAAAATGTAGAGGCCTAGGCCTAATTAAAATTCGCAATTGGTCAAAAATTTAAGAAAAGGAACTTTTATATAGGCTACGGTTCGAAAGTCGCGGTAGGTGACCTAGGGCACAGGTGTTCCTAGCGTTATGGCAACCTAGCATTTTCCCTAACGTGACTTTCGAATCGTATATGAAAATTCTTTTTTTTGACTACTCGCGAATCTTAATTACACTTTTTTACTCTACTCACATTTGCTGGAGACATCCTTCTTCGTGTATAAGCCACGGTATTTGTTAGTTTTTTTTTTTTCAATTAGATGTACAAACGATGAATTTTTTACCAAATTACCGGCAAGAGTCTAAACAATTTGCTGCAAACTAAAGAAACGTTGCGAAGACGATGACGTCATTGAAGTGCTGATTCATCATGACCTCATCGCAACGTTTCTTTAGTTTGCAGAAAATTGTTGTGCGGATAGACTGTCACAAATGTGAGTAGGGTGAAAAGGTGTAAGCCCCGCCCTAATTCAGATTCGCGAGTCAAAAATGCCAAATCGCGTTAGAAAGAGTCCTACCTTTCTTTATATAGCCTATAAGGCTATATACTACTAGTATACTAAGCATACACTGGTTGCCATAACGCTAGGAACACCTGCGAGTGTGACCTAGGCCTAGGCCCCTACCTTGTTAATATACAAATTACAACTTACATTGTTGTCATAACGCTAGAAACAACTGTGACAGTGTGAGTAGGCCTATACTAGCCTATAGTCTATAGGCCAACTCAAAATCGAATTCTTCTTCAAGTTCTACTGGTGCAGTGGTAACGTTCCTACTGGACACTGACTGACACTAGGCCACTGAGTTAACTTAGGCCTAGGCCTACTTTAGTATTGTGCGACTGTATAGTGTCGTAGCCTAGGGCTATGCCTATTACTAATACTTAGGCCTACTAGCCTAACTTACGTTACATGTGCCGACTTCGAGCTCCCATTCCCAAGTCAAATTATGATATGAATATGATTTGAACTCTTTAAGTTACGTTACCTTTCACACAAAGCTTCCATAAAAATCTTCACAGCAAAATGTTGATCCTTTAATTTATCATGTTTACACCAGCGAGTTAAACAAATGTATTTTTTTCTGGGATTTCTCAGTGCAAATTAAAATACTTCATTGCTGTTTGGTGTCCACCTTTTTCAGTTTTTTGGCGCTGGCGGAAAAGCAGTAGGCTATATAATTGCCCATTGTACGCGTAGGGGGATGTTTTAAAGCCAAATTGCTTATAATTCTTGTAGTGATGATT
>JAIGNY010000703.1:0-12500 GCA_020152595.1 Chiridota heheva
TCTGTTTATTCATAGATCTTTATATTTTTGTGTCTTTTTCATGTTCATTTGGAATTTTATTGTACATCATTATTCTTAACGACTATACTTTTATCCTGCCACGGCTTCTTAAAACATTTCCATTCATATTAATACCAATCCGTTTGTGTAAGTATCAACGCTTGGTTCTTTTATGCATAATGATGTTTTTCATTTTTTTTATATAAGATTGAAATCAAATTAAGTATATCAGCCGAATGGTCACGACAACCTGAATTCAGAAAGGCTTCAAGGTAAATTAAACTAGTGGAAGATATTACTCCGCTGAATGACTATCTTCTACAAATGCTATATGTTTGAAGTAGTCACTTCTACTCAGTTCATCAAAAAATTGCATATCATGATAACAAATAGTGTCTGAGAATTAAAAGCGTAGCAAATGCGTATCATTACACTAAACGTCATATAGACGACGTGAGAGCATTAAAGTGTTACATTGCTGTTGTGAACTTTGATAATCATTTGTCACATTGTATTGAGAATATAGAGATTTATATTTGTTTTCATTTTCTACGTAAGTATGTTACCCTTTAGCTGAAAAGAAATTCATATAAATTATAGTAAGATTAAAGCTGTGTTCCAAGACATTGATAACATTTTTAGATAGAGATTGAACTTTAAATGATTATTTCCATATACAGGCAGATGACGGGGTGAGCGCTTTACATGCTATAGTGAAGTAGCCTATAGGTGAGAGGTATAGACCTTTCCAAATCTGCATAGGCAATTTTCCGATAAACAATTTAAATAATGTCACATGGTCCAGATTCTTGTGTCCATAATGGATCAATCGTATACTGGAGCATCTTATTGACCAATAAAATACTGGAGGAATCTTCGCCGTCTGCACAATTTACGCACGGTTGGGGACGGTATAAAATCAAACGCACGTATCATATGTGCGTTACACATGAAAGAATACGCACGTATTTCTGCTTAATTCTTTTTTCCTCAAATCTGCACTTGATTGGTTGGGAAACAAAGGAAAAGTTCCCCCAGCATTTGATTGTTCGAAGTACCGAAGAAATCACGTTTAATTAAACTCGGTTTGAAAAGGTTTATAAATGGGAGTGTTGGTATGTGCATAACGCCCTTTACTTCATCGAGTTTCCTTGTTGATTGTATTTAAACACAGCCCATTCATCCATGTTTTGTTGATGATTTAAACCTGTGTTTTTCGCATCGGTTTTCATATATTGTGAAGCATTTTATTGTATCAATGGCGTAGCTAGGGAGTAGGAGACTCGGCAAATTCGTCCTTCTAATTTGCAAAATAGAAATTCATAATGTGTTATTGGTAATCCTGCATGATGACAGCAATCAGTCTTCAGGTCTTGGTAGAAATTAATTGTACCAGTCATGCTAAAAAGGATAACAAAAATTTCTAAATTTGGTGTAGACTTACCAAATTTCCGATTTTGTTCTCAAAATATCCAAAGTTTTCTCTCAAAAGGTCTAAAGTCTTTCCTAGAAATTCCCAACTTTTTATCCACAAGTTCTTTTCCGTCAAAATTGTCGGAGACGGGGGAGAATAGCTTGGATTCGGAAATGTGTATGGTTTTGCCTCTGCAAAAAAAGTCTAGGTACGCCACTGACTTACACATTTTCATGCAAGTTAATACAAATTAGTCACCGTATGGCTACAATCGGTCGCCTTTTTAAGTAAACAAGATTAACCGTGTATATATAACAGCAGGTGCAATGTATTTTAGTAATTACAAACAACTTTGCTAAAGTCTATGGTAAAGTATTGAAATTAAGATAAACTATATTTGAGATGATTTTGTTCTGCAATATATTCAAATACATTTACGTTTAATTTCTATGTATTTTTCTTGATAACGTGTCTCATGATATATTGTCACTTGTCAAAATTCTTGAAGAGATTTAGTAAGAGAACTTCGAAAGAAAGAGTTGCATTCAAAAGGTTTTTTTGTTATCTGGTTATGGAGATAGTTAACTTTGCAAATTAAACAAGTTCTGACGTCTGATCTTCAAAAGTACGTATTTCATGCTATTACATTTTTGCTTGGACTTTGTTCTTTAAAACAAATGCATTGAGTAAACCAGAAACGTGATAAAACAGAATTTAGTAGGAAAATTATAATTTTAATTAGAAGAAATCAATTAAAAGAAAGCTAGACTTGTCAGCAGGTTATGAAAGCCACAGGATGGAGACGCTGACCTTCTACAATATAATTTCAACGCTAGTTAGTTGCACAAAAATAAGACAAAAATTTCACTTTAAACAAAATAAGACAGCAAGATGCTAAGGCATCTATCTATTGAACGCCAAAAGGACCACTAAATATTAGTTCAGAATATAAGTTCGGAAAACAAGCCTTCATGATAAATGCTCGAAAACATAATCGCAAAAGATATGTTCGCAAGCCGTATACTCGAAAAAGATCATGAACGTTCGCAATCGATAACCTTGCAAGTATCTATATATGATCGCAAATGGTACTCTCTTAATGAAAAAAAGTGAAATTCACTCTAAATGGAGTGAATTCTCACTCCATGCAAGAGTAGTTTAGGACCACTCTTTGAGGAGTGAAACTCACTCTCATTAAAGAGTGACAAATTCTCACTCTTATTAAGCAGTTAAGAGTGAAGGCGTTAGGAAACATTTTCAAAAATTAGGAAAACGAGAATTCCATTATTTAACTGAGAAAAATGATAGTGTTTTTAGAAATATAATGAAATTGGAAATTTGTCCTTGGTAAAAAACAAATTTATCATTTATCTTTAATAAAGTGAAGAAGTAGCTATGAAATTTTCATAAATCGAAACAAAAGCAAAATTGACTCTAAAACAAACTCGTTTTTTTCACTGTTCACATTTTATTCTTTGAAAATATTCACATTTTTACATGAGTAAAAAGTCATTTAAAAAAAAAATGTCTTGGAAATATCTCAAACTTTAATTTTAACATAGATAATTCCGAAACTTAAGATCAAGTGAATTATTTACCTAACCAAATTTCACAGTGACACTCACTCACAAAAGAGTGAAATACTGGCACTCTACAGTCCGGTTCGTACCCCCCATCGGGAGAACAGTTTTGTTCTCCCGATTGGGAAATCCTTTACAGAAGTATCCCACAATGCATCAATCCAAATTCAAAGTTTGTATAGGAATAACATAAGAATCAGACACATTTCGAGCGCGAGAAACTAACCACTGCGAAGGATTCAAATTTTTCTTCACGATTTGAAATAATGGTATATGAATTATCTTTTCTCCGTGCGCTTTTAAAATTCATCGTGCGCGTTTTCGAGAAATTTGAAGAAAATAGAGTGAACGCTTGCTGTCACTCTCATTAAGAGTGACATCTCACAACAAGAGTGAAGTACTGGCATGCTTAGAAAGAGTGAGCACTGGTTATTCACTCTAATTCATAGTACTCACTCCAGTCTCTAGTGGGTGCATTTTTCTCCATTCACGACTGGTATTGCAGAAATAATCTTTCAATTATGGTTGCCATTTATGGAATATTTGGTGCTAAATTACTAGAAGTTCCAGTTAGCAGGTCACCATTAAGCATTGTGATTCTATCATAGTGTTGCAACCTATTTTGACTCCATACATCAGTTACAGCATTTTAAATACAAGTTTTATTGTCATTTTTTTTGTTTAGTATTGTTCTCATTTTGTCTAAGTGTGATAAAAAAAATTATACAAAAAACTGTTCTCCATAATGAAAACAAGTAAACAAACTTAATAATACTAGATGCAGTGAAATGATAATGGATGGAATAATACAGGATAGTATATGTTGATACAGAAGTTAAAATGTTCATAGGAAAATACAGATAAAGACAATGTACAATTAAATACTGTGCAACAGTAAATACACTAGCTATTCTTCAGAGGTTCTTAAGTGGCAGTTGTCACATGATACAGTCCGGTAGCATACCTATTAATGGGAACATAAATGTTCCTATCAATGGGAACATTTTGTTACATGGAAGCCGCCATTTTGTGATATTTCCCATGATCCTTTGCTATCCTAACGTTAAAACCTTATGCAATAACACATTTTTCAAATTTGAAATACGTCTGGGAAAAATATCTTTGCTAGGGGAAACTTAAAACTTATGACAATACAATCATTACTGTCATGGCTACAACTTGTCCACTTCCATTTAATATGTTTACCACGCCGTTTACAAAATATTAGGCTTTTAGGCGCGAAAAGGCTATTTTAAAAATTCAAATGTTTTCAACACAATAATTTTTAATATTTCAAGTACATGAAATAGAAACTATGACATTTTATCGCAACATCTGAACAATATGGCTGCATGACTTCAATATTCTCGTGTGTAATAAATGTTCCTATTAATAGGCATGCTTCCAGACTGTAATTACAGAAGCCTTCATCTAGTGCTTTCGTGCCTGGCGTTTGTCAAATGCTTATGGAAACTTTTCATTATATTTTGCTCAGTGGTAGCCAAATATAAAGACATTTTAAAAGTGAATTGTTCGTATATATGAAGTAACAATGATTTGTGGGAGGCCGAGGTTACTTTTCTAATGTCAAAGGAAATAAGGCAATCATGCCCAACAACAAAAACTAAGATAGCCACTGCTTGTTTTAAAACAAAAAAAGACACTACAATTTACTTTAAATTGTAATGAGTCCTTCGTATGGTGATAGAATGTAAATCAGTGCTGATTATCTAATATCACTAATTCAATAAGAAGTTCAAGAAGCGTTCAAAAGTAGAAAGCAGTTTAAGCAACTCAGCAACTCACAAATGAATTCATAACAATAGCAGTTACTCATCCGTGGGATTTGCTTCAAAAGGTAAGTTTTCTAGCTGAGCACTAAGACCCCGTACTTTTGGGGAACTTTGCCTCCAAAGTCATTCTTACACACTACCTTTTTCATGAAATTATAGAATGGCATTAAAGAGGGTGGGAAGTACACATTAAACACAAAGAAAACCTAAAAAGTATGTCGAATGCTTCGATGACAGAATGTCCACCACGAATGCTGACTCTGTCACACACGATGTACAAATTAGAAGGTACCAGCTCGTCGTCACCAAGACAAAGAAGGAAAGGTTGTGTATTAGTCTTCGCTTTGACATATTGGTTAATGTCAGTACCTATTTGGTAAAGGGAAAATACGTTTGTTGGACATTTGTAAATCAATACTTGTAATAAAACAGGATTACAAATGTGAAATGAAGTGAGGTTGTGGATTATTTGAAAGAAATTCTAGTTAGTGCTTTCCACTTCTTTTATTACATTTAATCTATTCGATAGTTCTATGCGCAGTAATAGACTAATACGCAACGAACAGTTGTTGGCATAAATTGGTTTAGGTATCAAACATATGTATGTCTGACAACGTGAAAGTTAATACCTTTACCACAAAATGCAAGTTATATCCAAAGCGACCCACCTACTTAAAGGATTAGTTCAGGGGTCAGAAACGTTTATCATATATGAAAAACACCTTAATAAGAAACAGTATGGTGAAGAAACTGCTTGAAATAATATACCGTTTAAGGTGACATTTAGGTTCAAAGTTTTAATGTGTAGATATGACTGCTATGAAAAGTCTACTATGGAAGGTTTGCGTCCTCATCCTCACTAGCTTCATAGTTGCAAATGTATCTTAAAGAAAATTAATTTTCCTTTTTTCTTCAACTTTCTTCATTTGGTAAATTATAGTTTACCTCACTAGATTCTGATTTACTTCTCTTCTCACATATCTGATGGATGTTAAGCCACAACATCTCAGAAATTATATAATAGAATACATAAAGAGCTTGAGGCATATGAGGATGTGACATTATAAGTAGTCTGATTTCAACCGTTTGTACACAATAAATAACACAAAACGTTAAACTACTTCAATATTTCCTTAACAGAATAAAACATTGTCAGTTGTTTATTCTACGAGTTGTGCCCTGGTCGAGTTTCGAGATTCATACGATTACGAGAAACTTAAATTTGTGCTGGTGTAAAAGTAAATTTTGGCCCCAGGCCCTTATTTTCTAGGAAATTTGTCCCCCCCCCCCCGACAATTAAGCCGTAGCCATCGAGTAAATTTGGTCCCCCCTCATTGTTAAAACGGTCCACTAGGAAATTTGGGCCCTGGCCCTTTTTTTCTAGGAAAGTTGGAGACAAAAACTTGTCATCCTTTTGCAAGAAAAAAACCCTTCTTCTCCCTTACGGTAAATCTCACTGCCGTTTTGCGTAAAGCACGCTTTTTTCTTTAGTGTATCCCAGTGGGTACTGCCCAGATCGAAGAAAAGATTGTATTTGTTTTTCACCGAAGAGTTTATTGGAAGTCATTTTTTGTTCGTGGGCAAATTCTACGAGTACAACGGCTCTGTATTCTGTACATAAATATTACTAACTTTGGTTTTTAGCTTATCACTTCAGTACACAAAATTAATTGAAGGAACCGTACAGACACACTGGTAAAATCAGTCCGGAGGGGACCAAATTCACATAGATATTCCTTAGGAAATAAGGACCGGGGGCCCAAATTTACGCGGGGGTGGGGGGATTTACTATCACACCGGCCGCATGGCAACATGATGCTCTGCAATTGCCCAGAATGAGTCATGTGATAAAGAACTGGCACTTTTGTTTCGAAGTAACCAGATATCTCAAAATAATAAATTGAGTTGTCGGACGACAAGAAGGGTCTGTCCAAAAAGGTGAGGGGACAGATTTTTTCTTCGAATAGGAGTGGAAATAGCCTCACTCTACTGCTCTGGACTCGAGTGGACGTTTTCACTCTTTTGCATTAAAAGAGTATGCTCGAATCCCGTGCTCTTCCCGGCCCGGGTGTTTGATGTATTCTAGACCAGGCAGCAATTGGGCCAATTAAGAGTTTTATGCAAGCTACAATACATAAAGTTTGGCCATAAAATATAGGTCATCTGAAGAAATTTCACATCGTACAAAACAATGCCTATATATTTTCTAATATATCAAAGGAAAGGTATCGTCCCATAAAGTTCAGAGGTGAACGCCGCCGTACTGTTAACGTCACTCCCGGTTTCCAATTTCCCGTATTGATTGCGAGAAATCTGCGATTTTATCGATCACACATCTGCCAGACCGAACATAGGGTCTACATGTGTTATCGATAGCATCACAGATTTCTCGCAATCAATACGGACAATTGGAAACCGGAAGAGACGTTGCTAGCACGGCGGCGTTCAAGTTCTTAATCTATATATGGGACGATGCATTTCCTTTAAAAAAATAATTCTTCAATATAAACTTTTTATGGGAGCGGACGTTTTGTTTACACGCTCTCCAACATGTCCAATAAAATGATGCCATACATTACACTACAGAACAGAGTTTTAATATATTTCTTTGTAATTTATTTCAAATTGTCTAGCTCCAAACTTGAAGAAATAATTTTTTACTTGGTTTATGAATTTTATAATGATATTAATGACTCGAACCTTAGCTCCATTTCAAAGCATTTTGGGGGGAAAAAATTCAAAGAAAATTTAAAAAAAATACATTATGTGTGCTCGCATAATATCTCTTTTCCTGACATGAATTCAACGCAAATAAATTGGCAGCGTTTATGCTACAACTTCAAACTTGGATCGGAATAAGATTTTATGATAAGGTTTTTGATAGTTGACTTTTTGAATTTATGTCTCCATTAAGATTTCTAATGAGAATCCAAACCAGGATTAGCTATTGGTATATATGTTAACAGTCGGAAATCATACCTCGATTAACCTAGAAACTTTAAAAATTGATGGCGTCATACAATTTTGAATTTGGCTCGAAATACAAACGTACCAGACGATGCTCAAAAATTGGGCAAAAACTGACTTTTTATAATCTGAACAGAAGAACTTCATGTATAAAATTGTAGGAAATTCACTCTTTTACACGCAAAATAAATCAACACTAGACATTTACGCTGTAAACGGTATATAGTTCACAAAACGTTTGCATGGCGTTCGAGCTACGAACACATTATGTGCTGGTCGCCATTGTGGTTTAATCATGATATATGACTAGTGTATTTTGATATCAATCTTTATTACACTGGTTCTATTTATCAGTTCAGTCGCGGGAAAAGACTGGTTTCAACATTCAAACCAGTGCAGGAAGCCTTAACAAGGGAGATGGAATTATTCGAAAACGATTTGATAAGGGCTAAATTTGGAGAAAAAAACAGTATATCTCAAATCGCACTTGCCTGGTACATCCGGCCGTTCTATTTTAGAAATATGAGGAATATTTAGATAAATTGGCTGGGCTTTCAAAAAAAAGACATAATAAGGCTGGTTATTTTTTTTTAGGTTGGGTTGGGTGGAAGGAAGGGGGAGAACGACCAATTAGCTGGCTATAAAATAAGAAAGACATAAAGCTGGGCTAACAACTTGAGGAGTGTGCATAAAGTTAGCTACGCCCCTAATGTGTTCTTTGCAATTGGCTTATTATAACTATGATGGTGTTGATTCCCCATATATGATACCAGTAAACAATTATAACAAAATATTTTAGACCACGGTGGGTGCATGGAAATTTATAAGAAGATAAAGCTGCATACATAAATTAATTCCACTTCCGGCGGGGAGTAGATATAACTTCTCATCTTGCATGCAATTTCTCCACAGAGTTCTGAATTTGTTCATAAAATGCAAAACGCAACGTCAAAGTAATCTAATCTGAAATGTCATTTGCCTTCAGGGCTCAGGTACAGCATGATCTTTTCCTGTTGCAAAATGGTAATGAATGAATTATAACAGTGGACCAGGAACAAGTGACACAGCCAGCCTAAAACCCACAACCCAAAATGTGTGTGGTGGTGGTGATGGAGGGGGAGGGGCAAGAAGGTTATTATGAGGATGATCGAATCATAACTTGTGATGCCAAGCTCCAAAAGTGGACGGTTGAAGGAAAATTTTGGCGGCGCTTTGGGCATTCTCAGAATTTCCTTTTACAGCTCACTACAAATAGTTTGTACATATTTGGGTGAAATCTTGCAAGAGTGGGAGATTCAAGAAACGAATGAAGAAGAATACATTCCTTGGCAATACTATACATAGAACAAATGTATTCTAACCTTTTTCTACTTTGCAAATAGACAAATCCTCTCTTTTGGATGTCCACCACATGGCAAGGAAGCAACATGTACCATTGTGTACAGTCTTTTGTGCAACATGATTCAAGTTTGACCCTGAAGGGCTTTATGCCATTTAAAAAATGAAAAAAACATTAATCGATGAGGGTATTTAAAAAAAAAAACTAATCAGCAAAATTGCAGGCCACCTTTACAAAAAATTAAGAAAAATAATAACAAAAACAATAACCTACAATACAAAAGGAAACAATTATATTTTACAACTTAAATATATACTGCACAACCTCTACAACAGCCCTCTTCACCCACACAACCACCCTTAACCCAGATCATCCCACACCCTTATACCCACACGCTATACAGCTGTACCCAGAAATAATATTTGGTAACAAGATACATATTTATTTTTTGGGTAAATAAAGAGATTGAGGTGATATTCTTAAACAGAGGAACTAGGTTATTTCAGAGTTTTATACCCGAGTAGACAAATGATTTCTTGTTGGCCATGGTATTGAAGCTGAATAAATGATAACTATCGGAGCGTTATTTCAGAGTTTTATACCCGAGTAGACAAATGATTTCTTGTTGGCCATGGTATTGAAGCTGAATAAATGATAACTATCGGAGCGTCTGGTAAAGTGGCTATGAATACTTTTGTTAGGTTTAGATAAATTACAGAACGTAGACTGAAACAAATTTTATCTATTTATTTATTTTACTTATTTTAAACATAACAATTCCTATTTGGTGCTTATAAATGTTATAAACGTCGAGGGTATTCAAATCTTTAAAAATACTACCTATGTCAGTATTATCATTAGACGATGTGGTTCTCTTCTGCAGTACATACGACCGATCAAGATATGTATGGGGAGTATTACCCCACGCAATGTTAAAATAGGATAAATTAGAAAGAATAAGATAATTATACATTAATAGAATACATCGGGGTACATAATGCTTAATTTTATAGAGGACACCAATAATCTTTAAAATGTTATAACATAAGAGGTCAATGTAACATTTTCATGTCAAGTGAGGATCGATAAAAAGCCCTAAGAATTTAATACTATCACATTGCTTAACAAAGGAACATTAATGCAAATATTCAACTCGAGTTTCTTATATTGTCTGCTTTAGGAAATCATGAACTTGGATTAGTTAACATTAAGGGATAGTTTAATGGCCTTAAACCAATCAGAGACAAGAGCAAGTTCATTATTAAGTATATGAATGCTTGAATGTGTATCGGTAGTTTTAAATAAGGTACTGGTATCATCTACGAACAAGACAAATTTCAGTGTGTTCGAACAATGGGGAAGATCATTTATATATAAAAGAAATAACATGGCACAAGAATAGAACCCTGAGGTACACCACAAGTAATATCGTTAAAGGAAGTGAACAATTATTAATACAAACAAGTTGTTTACGATTAGATAAATAATGAGCAATGCCTCTGATACCAATGAGCAATGCCTCTGATACCATAAAGCTTGAGTTAAAGAGTAGAGTAATTTACGGTATCGAAGGCTTCAGATAGTCTACAAAAACGCCTAAGGAATCTTATTGTCAAAATCTTTAGCTATGTAGTTAATTAAGCCGAGCGTGACCATATAAGTGCAATAATTCTTACAAAAACCGAACTGCTTAACAGAGAGGAGATTGTGTTTGTTACGGAATTCTGTTAAATTATCATACATTACCCTTTAAAATATTTTTGAGACGGCCGATAGCACAGAAATAGAGCGATAATTACAAACAGACATGGGATCATCTGATTTAAATACAGGTGTGACTTTGGCAAGTTTAAGGTGTTCAGGAAAGATACTACTAGTAAGAGACAAATTAACGATATGTGCGAGTGGAGCGGCAATGGTAAGACTATTTTGTAGAAAAATATTTACAGGAATGTTATCAATAGCAGGGGCTACTTGTTTTGATAACTTGTTAATCATAGTAATTATTTCAGATGAATTAGTGGGTGAGAAAAGAAAAGAACAATTCAAATTGGATACTTTGGAGGTAAATTCGCTAAAAGAAGATGAACAATCGGGATTTTTTCTAGCTAGATTTGGCCCAATAGTGGTAAAATAGTTATTGAAGGCATCTGCAATTTGGGTTTTATCAGTTAAGATCTATTTTTCATGATTAATACAGAGGTCACACTACAGAACTCGCCCCTTGTACAGTACTCAATCCTGATTTTCTGTGCCTGTGGCATTTCAGTAGCCGCGTGTGGCGGTTTGCAATTTCCAGTTTATTTCCAAATTATTCCACTTCGCCGGCGTTTTAACAAAACTTGCCCTCTAAAGGTGTGAAATATGTACAAACTGTTTTAATTGGACAAATTGTTCGAACTTTCAACCTTGACGCTATTGACGCTATATTTCGTATTTTCACGTGAATTTATTTCGAAGTTAAGAAATATCAAGAGCAACATTCCAACAATAAAACTTCCTCCCCGTATAGCGGCGAAACGAGGGAAGTTTTTATTTGAATAACATCAATATGTGTGATGTCTGTGGAGTTTTAGGCATTAAGAGACTTGTAAAGTGTATTTCTTGTATATTCATAAGTGACCAATATATAATTTCATTGAGTCATATTCAAAGAAGCATGAGTTATGTGTATGAATATCTCGTAGTTGCTATTGCCTACAATTATCTTTGGAAAATACGTTTTGCACTGCACGTGTTTGTTGTACGTAAGTATGCTCGATGGTGCATAACTCCTGACCTCTACACACAAAGAGTCCTTACGCGTATATTGCGCTGATGAACAAAAATGGCGTTAACCGCAGAATTGTTTATTGAAATAGTGTCAAGGGGAGAAAGTTACGCTAATTGGTGGGAAAGATTTTGAAAATCACTAAGAATTACGCTGCTGAAAATGGTGCTATTTTTGCAATTTTCCGCACCAAATGAAATAATTAAACCAGTTTTCAGGGCATAATTGATCCAAGTAAGAACTCCTTGATGTTCAAATATAAAGTTTTTTAAGATTACAGCATTTTGATTGAGTTGTCTCAAGTACCTGCGTTGCCGAATAATGGCGTAATACATTTTCTAGAGTGTCCTTCCAACAGGATGATAAAAATGACACTGGCAGTTTCATCCCGTCTATGTTTCAAGGAGCGCTTTCTTCAAGTGAGTATTCTTTTGTTTAAAGGTTTCAATTATATCGTTAAATATGCGCCAGGTTTTGCTTCAATTACTTTTATCATTTTCACAAAGATGTTTATAATCAATTTCTTTGACATTTCTAATTACATTGGTTAATCTATTCTTATAGACAGTAAACTTAATTCTTCTACGATTATTAAGATAAGCCTTTCGTGTTTATTGATTTCAAAATACAGTGAGTC
>JAIGNY010000703.1:15000-85000 GCA_020152595.1 Chiridota heheva
AAATGGTTATTCACCGTGCATTAGTAAAAACTGGCTTGGATTAAAACATGGTAACATGTGTTACGAATATTGTCTGATTGTGAATTAAAACTGAGCGCATGTTACATAAAGCCGACGAATGAACCACTGACTGCGCTGGAAGAAGAGATTCCTTTCTAATTGCGGTTAACGTTGTGGAAAGTTTATTGAAGGGGGTACGGAAGTAAACGGTGTACCGACATGAACACCAGGACTTGATTAAATCTTGTTAATGTTAAGGCCGGTCAGCATATTATTTTCCAAACAGGATAGCAATTTGAGTTAATTTAGGCTTAGGTTAGGATTAGGGTTCAGAATTTAAGTCAATCAGACAGTAGGAAAATTGTGCCAGTGCTATCTTATTTGGGAACAATGCGGCCGGGCATGCTTGGGACAGCAAGAATTGTACGGCCATTCTCAGAATCAATCTGCAGTACCGTCGGAAGGTGTTTGATATTGATGGCTGCATTAACTGAATAATATTTGCTTAATTGTTATCATAATGTAACATGTGTTACCAACATTGCCAGTTTAAACTGAGCGCATGTTATGGGAACACAAAGATGCAGACACTCAGGAGAAAAGGGGCATGTTCCCCCGACCCCGGATGTTGACCGGTCGTCCAAGGAATCTCTTCAGCCAGTTCAGTCAATTCATTGGCTTTGTGTAACATGCGCTTAGTTTTAACTGACAATGGTCGTAACACATGTTACTATGTTATAATACCAGCCAGTTTTTACTGATGCCGGGTGAATAACCATTTCCAGTATTTACTGTACCAGCTATGTGAGTCGGGTGCACCATGTGAAATTCACAAACCCAAAAGCGCGGACTTGCCACTCACCATTCACACACCCATGGAACTGTAGCGATTTCGGAGTTACTGTCTGCGCATGCTCATCGGAAGTCCATGACCTCCTAAGTACAGGTCAAATAAGATCTTCTTCATTGTTGTAATTCTCTCGCCATTGTGTTTGTGCGCCGATCGATATCGAACAAATTTGACCAATATTTGGCACCTTTTTTCTTGTGTTAATTTCTGTTCAACGATAAAAAGAAGATTGTGCTAAGTAGAAGAAATGTCATTAGCGCTTATAGCAGTATAGTCTAAATATTTTCGTGCAACTGGTATTGCAAAATTCCCGTTTAATAATTCAGTCTGTCGCGAAAGTGTAGTATTGGAAAGGGAAGACAGACAAATAATTAGGTTTTCAGTTATTTTCGGTTTGGTCCTTTATTGCTTTTGAGAATTTTAGCGTCTTACACCATGGAAGAAATTTGTCATGAAAATTTACCTCCTTCCATTAAATAATCTAGAACTTTTTTTATTTTTATATATAGTAAAGTACATGGATCATTGATGTAGGGAAGGGGGAGGTGGACATACAATACTCATTATGCACGTCTGATTGATCAACTCGTGGATTGGAAATACACTTGTTAAAGAAAAAACAATACTTGTCAAATGTAACTATATAACTGGGGACTTCAAAGTATTAAACTTGTTCTTTTATTTTTGAACTTATTTGTATTTTGAAACATTAGTTTGCAACCTCCCTTTTTTGCTTACCCAACGTCATGATCATCTCTTTTTGTTTAACAACCATTAAAGTTGTATAATAATTGTCTAACTATTTTCATCTTGCAACTGTATGTCTATGTATAAAGACCAGATATGTATAGGAGCTACTGAGAAGTATAAAGCTCAGTGGGTTCAATTCCCACTCTAGTCCGTACAAAAGCAATAGGTTGCATTTTCAATCCCTGCCTTATACTTGTCGTTTTCTGTTTTTCCATCATAACATAATTCTACTTTTTCAATTTAAAAAAAGTATTTAATGAATAAATATATTAATTATATTCAAAAATATGTGCAAGATGTCAAGCAATCATAACCATTACACCACTCCACTCTAAAATGCAGAGCACTAAGCAAGAGGGCAGCCGGTCCCATTTTTTAAGTCTTTGGTATACCTCAGCTTAGATTCGAAGTTGGAACTTACGATCTTTCGGCTGGAAAGCAGTTGCTCTACCATCTGTGCTAACCATTGGTCTTGATAGAGGTTGTGAACAGAAAATGGTTGTGAACAGAAATTGTTACTAAACCTTCAGCTACAGAAGAACAATATAGCATCTACTAGATATGGTACCATGAAACTTTTGTGCCTTTGCAGTACATGAAAAAACGTCAATTTTTAAATTACCATATAGTTTACCCACCATTTCTGTGACTGCAATATTTGGTAAAGGAAGGGGGAGGGCTTAACCCGCATCCAAACTTGCTCAAACGCCACGTTTGAATGGTAATGTCTAAAAATTATTCCCTTTGACCAGGATGCTAGTACATCACTCATTAGTGTTTTCACGGCATGAGAGGCACTGCAGCAACTCGCAAGTCCAATTATTTTTTCCTTGCAGGTATACGTAAAACTTAGGCCATCAAGTGCATGTATGTTCCAGCAGGAGCGTAGTGAGGAAACAATGTCAGGAGTTGGGAAGAAGAAGAGGGGGCGCAAGTCAAACCAAACCATGGATTATGTGATAATATGTTTATGAGCAGCTTTGTAATAATTAATAGAATATATTGTGACAAGGTGTTGCAGTCTTATGAGCGAGTGCAGAGAAAAAGATACTCCCTGAATGGTTTTCTTTCGATTGGGAAATTATTGACAGAAACTTGAAGGAAATTGTGATAAAATCATTGGGTAAAATTTGGCAACATTTTCCGATAATTGATGATAAACATTTACCGAAAATCGAAGACAAATTGCCCTCAAATGAGAGAACTTTTTCGAAAATTGCACAATAGAATAAAACCATTCCTCTAAAATGGAAGAGATATCCCAAACATTGAAGAAACTTTTCCCAAAATTAAAGAAAACTTACAAAATTGAAGAAAAATTTGCCAAAAACTGAAAGAAATTTCCCAAAAATTAAGGAAAACTTACCAAAAATTGCAAAAAAATTGCCCCAAATGAAGGAGATTTCCCGAACATTGCGTGAGAATGAAAGATATTTCCCAACATATGAAAAGATCTCATAAATATTGAAAGAAATTTTTCGAAAATTGAAAAACAATCACTGAAATGTGAAGAAAAATTACCCCAATATGAAGGAACTTTGCCAAAAGTTACTAGAGAATACACAAAAATTCTCAAAGAATGAAAGTGATTTTCCGAATTGTGAAAGAAATTTCTAGAAATCTGCAGAAAAATGAGCAGTTTACCGTAAATCGAATCAGAACATTGAATGAAATTTACTGAAAATTAAATCGATAAAATTTGCCTCAAAATAAATTAAATATTCCGAAAATTAAAGAAACTTATTGCACGAGAATTGAAGAAATTAGGCCCAAAACTGAAAGATATTTTCCAAAAATTGAAGAAAATTTACCAAAAATTGAAGGGAATTTATCGAAAATCGCAGAAAACTTGCCCCAAAATGTAGGAAAGTTTCCGAAAATGAAAAAAAAATTCAAACATTAAAAGAAACTTCCAAAAAAATGAATGAAACTTCCCGAAAATTTATATAAACCGCAACTGAAAATTAGCTCATGGTAAAAGAAATATTATCGGAAAAATCATGATGATCTAGCGGTCAATGATGCATGCAACATCTCTTCTTCACTGATTGGAAAAACCCACAAAATGATATCGCATTTCAGGCACTAGAAGTTGAGTCCAAATCGGTATTTACCACAAGCAGACGGAGCTTGGAAACTGTATCTTGTAATTTAATGGGCGAGTAAGCAAGTAATGCAAATCGAAAGCGGGGGTACAAATATGATCACCCGACCAGTTTTCTGTTAATGATCAGGTGTTTAGGACATATTTTCATTGCGGCCATAAAATCGTAGTGTCTCACGGCGCATCATCCCCCGGCCCGCCCCTCTGGATACGCCTCTATGCTCCAGGCATCTATATGTAACTTATTCAGCTAACTCCTACATAAAGACAAGGTTGTAGCCACAACTTTGAAAAGTGAAATGAAATACTTTCCCAACAACATATTTCAAGTACATGTTTATACATGATGTTTTTGACAGATAAAAGTTATTTAACTCTTACACACGTTATGTACATAGTGTGGTTTTATTGATCCAAAGGACAATTTATTGATTTAATTGATCCAAACGACCAATTTATTTAAAGAGCTCATGGCATGGCTTATTTTACTGATTGTGATTAAACAGAAAATATGGACAATTTGATAGAGTTATATACCACTTTCATTAAAATCCGCTGCCGATAAGGAATATAATTCACAAAAGAATAATAGCATTTTTCAGTTTCTATAAATAAACATTAAAACGGTATAAAATTGCCTAAATCTCGTGTGGCATCATATCGGTAACGCTGCCTAGCAGACGACGGTATTTAACGCACAGTTTGTACGTACTTCATTGAGCAATTCTAAAGCATTCAAAAATCTGTTATATCAGGGACGGATCCAGGATTTTTAAAAAAGGGGTGGGGGGCCCAGAGGTCCAAGCCTTGGAATCCAGGCTTGATAATGTCAGGCTTTAGTGTTAGAAGTGTATTGATGAAATTTTAAAAAGGGGTCCGGACCCCCTTGACCCCTTCCATTTCACCCTTGGGTAATTTACTGGGGCAAGAAGACGGAAGTTATAATTCGCCAAATTATTGTGGGGCATATGCCCCACCTGCCTCATCCGTTCGGGCGTCATTGTATAATCTTAGTCCTCAGTTAGAGGGGATAAGACCAGCCATGCCCGTAGCCAGGAATTTGAAAGGGGGTTCGTTTTTCGTATAAAAGGGTAAAAGTTCTTGAAAATATGGATGCTAAAAGGCACTTTCTCAACAAAATGGAGTTATTTCGCTCGGACGAACTCCAACAGAGCAAAGCTAAAAATGGAAGCTGCACAATCGATAATTTATCTCAATTAAATAAATAAAAGAAATATATACTAATGACTAGGGGAAGGGGACTCGTCCCCCAGTCCTCTTGGGTCACCAGGATTCTGACAGACATGCATTTTTTTTATCCCGACATAATTGATGTATAGTGCTCAGAGAAATCCCCCTCCCTTCCAGCATACAGATCTGGTGACACACATGCATTCCATTATGCTAGCATAACTGCTGCCAAGTGGTTACACAGTCAGGTAACGAGTAACGTGCAAAAACTGATACGCCTGCAAGCCCTGCACACGCCCATAAAGAGCTTGATGTCCAAAAGTAATATTCCCGTATCTTTTAATGGATATTCATAAGTTTTACGGCAGGGTTAAAGCTTGAAAATGAATTGTAGATTTAAGAAATCCCGCTAGGGATGCAAAAATCCCCTGCTGAAAACCCCGCTAGGGCTTCAAAATTTCCATTAGGGCTTGGAAAATTTGCAGAGCTTTGTCAAAGAGCAACATCCATACTAGGTTTTAATTCAATGTTCTATAGCAGAGTTAGGGTTTGCAAAATGAAATTTAGGCGTACAAATCTTGTTAGGGCTACAAAATCCCCAAAAGGCATCAAACCTTCCAGTGCTTAGTCGAAAAGTAATATCCGGCTATTGGTTATAATGAAATGTGTTTTATAGCAGAGTTGGGGCTTGAAAAATGAAAGGCTTAAAAGTCCTGTCAGGGGCTACAAAAATCCCGATGGGGTTTCAAACTTTTCAGAGCTTAGTCCAATGTGATGATTAATGTGTATAGCAGAGCAAGGGCTTGGCAAATGAAATGTAGGCTTTAAAAAATTCCCGCTAGGGCTTCAGAATTTTACTTCCAATGGTTTAAAGTTCGCGCTAAAATTATAAATGTATGGACAGGTATTGATTTAATATCCACTAAAAAACATCAAGAAATCAAAAACAATTCATCAAAATTGGTTAAAATTTGCCATTTTACAGTTGTATGGTGATTTTTGTGCAAATATGCAATTTTTTGTGTTACCCTAAAAATTTAGTGCAGCTTATATCCCAAATTAAGTTGCACTAAATCTTTAATGCAAGTTATTTTGGATGAGTGTTGTAGCCTATTGACTTACTTCAGTGTGTTTTTTTTTCTTCTTAGTACGCGTGCGTTCATGCCCAAATCCGTAGGATTTAGGTCAATATGTGATTTGGGCATGAATATTCGTGCTATACTAGTCTAGGCTAAGTTCTAGCAGGTTTATACTAGCAGACTAGTGACCCGAATTTCAACCACCCCTAATATTACCCAAAGCCTGATAAAACTGTTACGTTTAACAATTATTAATTAAATTCCATTTTCACTAATTAGAAGCTTCAACAAATGATTGTGCAGTTACAAATAACACAATTTTGAAGTTCATATCGATTAATATCGATTTTTACAGACAATTTGATATTGGGCAGTTCCAGAAAATATTTGCACAGGGTTCAGTGACATACAGGATTGGGATTCAAAAGAAGGGGTTAATGGGATTTGGATGGGGGTTGTGGTCGTGGTTGTTTAGGATTGGATTATGGGGAAACAATGAATCAAAATTTTGATTAGGGCATGTGCACCCACTCCGGTTCTTATGCCTATGGTCCCTTATACTCCAAATCCAGAGTCACTCTTAGCCCTTTCACCCCCATCTCAAACCTCTGTGAGAGGAATTATTGTTATTCATATCTTTGCACCATCCTTCCCCTTATCTTCCTTCCCATTCCCTCTTTATCCTCCTCCCTTCTCCCCTCTCTCCTTCTAAATAACATACCCTCTCTCCTCTCCTTTTCTTCAAGCATTTTTATTTATAACTTACTCTTAACACGTTCGACTTTGACTGCTGCAGTGCCGTAAAACAAATAAACAAACATTAAGTTTCTGATTAATATTAAAATCACCAAAGAGATAACTGATTTTCTTTTCAGAATCAATCATGTCAAGGATATTCAACTTGCCTCAAACATTCAAATGAGAGTGGGACGTGCTATTTCATTTTAGGATTTACCTCTTTTGTATGTTTACTTATATATTATTCATTCACATTTTTTTTCTTCAGAAAATACTTCGCTGCTTCATACTGCAGCCACCAAGCAGTCTAATGGGTTTTAGATTTTGAAGTAGCATCATATAGCAATTGACGAAAGGCTATACTTATTCCCATTCTGGCAGAAAAAATGGGTTTAGAGTGGCTGCAATTTTTCACTTTTCCCCCTCTTTAAAATGCATCTCCACTTAAGTCTTAACAAATTTGTGATTTAAATTTTGGACTGCAATCACAAACTTTACGCTAAAACTCAAACCGTAAAGTTGAGCTTTTGTATGGATTATAATTGAAATTGTTCAAAGATTACAATCAATTTTTTTACAATGTCATTCTTTAAACTAAGCAACTAAAAAACTTTAGTAACAACCTGATACTGGCATAAGTTTATATTCAGGAGGCCACCATCTTCTTGGTGAGAATAAATGTTACTCAGTATATCAGTATGAATAAGACCAGATGGCCCAAATTCACACCCAGTCTTCAACGAGTCAGTGGCAAGGGCCCCATTGTATGTTTCTTCCAAATCCTAAATTAAAAGGTGCTCCACAAGTAAAAGTTTGGGTATTTTGAATGATGTTTGTGTTACTTTCTTTAATCTGTCAATAAAAAGATCAATTATAATAAAGGGACTTAAATATTATATTTCAATATTTTAGAGAACACCTTTTATCTCTGTGAAGGGGAACCTTTTAAGCTTTACAAAGAAGATGGGAGAGGCCAAATCAGTTTTTGTTATGACAATGGCCCGGGTCCAAATAGAATGTTTTGCCCTGCATGGCCCATTTTAAGATGCTCCACCTAAGAAATTTGGGGTGGCTCGCACGCTATAGAAAGGTTCTATATAAAGAGCATAGGCAGCGGAACCGGGAAAGCATAGAGGGCACATGCCCCTCGCCCCCCCCCTCTCATTTTCTTTTAAAAAAAAATGCTTTTTTCAGAGGGGAAAGTGCTGTTTTTCAGAGAGAAAAGTGCCCTTTTTCTAAGGACAAATAGTCCCCTTTTTGAGAGAAAACAGCCCTTTTCAGATAAAAAAGTGCCCTTTAAAGAGTGCCCTTTTTCTAAACGGAACCTACCCTTTCAACAGTCCGGAAGCGTGCCTATTAATAGGAATATTTATAACACAGGAGTATATTAATGTCATGCAGCCATATTGTTCAGATGTTGCGACAAAATGTCATAGTTTTTATTAATGTACTTGAAATATTAAAAATCATTGTGTTGAAAAACATTTGAATTTCCAAAATGGCCGTTTCGCGCCTAAAAGCATAGTTCTATTGCCTATTTTATCTAATATTTCGTAAACGGCGTGGTAAACATCAAATGGGAGTAATAAAGTTGTAGACATGACAGTAATGAAGGTATTTTCATAGGTTTTAAGTAGGTGGAAGTGGGGAGGAGGTTGAGGCTTGACCATATAAAGCTATACTGCTGTGCTACATGCTTTCAAAACATGACATTTGGAAATTGCCCCTCACATTCTGTGCCCCCCAAATTCAAACATCTTCCGCCGCCTCTCTTAAAGAGTTTTTACAAATTATAAGCTGGGAAAACAAAAGTAGGCAGAAGCGATGGCTTTTAATCCCCTCGCCAACGAAGTTGGAGTAGAGGGGATATAGCATCATTACCATTCGTCCGTCCTTTCTTTGTTCGTCCAGATGTCCGTACGTCCGTCCGAATAGAGTGGAAACAACTTCTCCAAATTAATCTGCAATTAATTTTCTGATATGGTAGATAGAAGAGCCCTATATGGTTTTAAGGTGAAAAACAAAGTTGAGCATATTTTTATTAGGGAGTGTCAGATTTAAGTTAAGGAAAAACTGTGGGGTAATGGAGTGAGTGAAGGTTATAGTGAAGGTTGGAATGATGAGTTGGTTAAGAACATATTTGGTAGATGAGTGGATGGTAAAAGATGGGTTGGGGTAGTAGGTGAATGGAGGACCATAGCGTAACAAGCATATCTTTATGTCACTCCTATCTTAGCTAATACCTTGTATTTCCTTTGTACTTTATATTCAGTTTAAACAATAATTAATTCCTAACATTCCAGTTCCCTTATTATTTGACCAGCTGACCGTCGTGAATGTTGTGGAGAATGCATAATACAGGGACTTGCGTCCGAGGCACCAAACCATTAACATCTCCCGTGTATTTGTTATCTGTTTTTGGATAACCTGGATGTTGGTAGACTCCCTCGCTATATAATCTAAATCAACCAAAAAAAAATAATGCTGCCTCCATTTCTGTAGCGTGCCGACGGGGCGTACCGGCGGTCCGCGCGAGGGAGTGTACCAACAGATCAGGTCATCCAAAAACAGTTAAGAAATACACGGAAGATGTTAATGGTTTGGTGCCTCGGACGCAAGTCCCTGTATTATGCATTCTCCACAACATCAAGATGGTCAGCTGGTCAGATTGGTCAGCTGGTCAGATAACAAAGGAACTGGAATGTTGGGAATTAATTATTGTTTAAACTGAATATTAAATACAAAGGAAATATCAGGTGTTAACTAAATTAGGAGTAACATAAAGATATGCTTGTTACAATAGGATGGTAGGTGAATGGAGGATAGTAGGTGAATGAAGGATCGTAGATGAAGGGAGAATGGCAGGTGAAGGGGATAGTAGGTGAATGGGGCATGCTTGGTTGATAGAAATGAGAGGATGGGATTTAGAGGAAAGAATGCTGGGTGTAAGCATAATGATTGGTAGATGTAGGGATTGGGATGAAGGTGGGATGGCATGTGGGACAGGGTCAGACCCCTAGTTTGATTTGAAAAGGGGCCGGGTGCTAGACTTCTTGAGGGGCACACTAATGCGCGCACGAAGCGCTGCGTATTTTGGATGTGGAGCTATGGGGCCTATTAAGGCTCTGGGATTTTTTTTTATCTACAATCATGCATCTCAGAATGAAGTTATTCTGAATGATAAGGACGAGTTATTAGCCAAACAGGACAATTGCTTACTATGCTATCATTCTGTGTTCTGTATCCATGTAAGCTATTTATGATGCTAATTAAGATCATTAAGTTAAAAAAATCTGTAAAACAATTTCTTTTTCTCATGAGGGGCAAGGTGGACCTTAGAGGCAGGGCGTACCTCAGGGGAAGGGCGGATCCTCAGGGGAAGGGCAGACCTACGAAGGGGCAGGGCGGGCCGCCCCTGTGAAACAGCACAGCTAGGGGTCTGAAGGTGGCATGTGGGACAGGGTGTCGTGGAATGTGGGACAGGCTGGGACAAATGTGGGACAGGGTGGCATGGCATGTGAAACAAGGTGATGTAGCATTTATGACAGTCTGAGATGGCATGTGGGACAAGGTAGGATGGCATGGGGGACAATGAGGGATGATGTGGAACAGAGTGTCGTTGCACGAGGGACAGGCAAGGCATATGGTGGAATGTCATCTTGATTGCAGATGTGATAGCATGCATATATGGGTTATGTGGTGAAATGACATCTATATTTCATGTATGATTTCCTGAAGGCAGAGATGTTTGATGTGATGGCATGCCGGATGTGGTGGCAGGTGTGACAGAGTTGAAAAGCATTAACGGCGGGGAAGGGGGATTCGTTTGCAATGTCTGGTAAGGCCAATGTGTAGAGATGTTGGGTCTCAAACTTTGTTTTGGGGGGAAATTCATAATAGTGTGCATATGAAGTGCATGAAATTGCACAATTTTGGTATTTAAGAGCAATATTTGTGTTACTTTCTTTAACGAAAAAATCAGACATATAGTCTTTCAAGAAAAAGTTTTTCAATCTTAGAAAAGGTATGTTCTTGCTCTAAAAAATGCACTTTCCCTCTTTGAAAGGGAACTTTTTCTTCTAAAAAAGGGCACTTATCCCTCTTTGAAAGAACACTTTTCCTCTGTGCCACTCCCCCTCCCCCCTCCAACACCCCAAGTTCCGCCATTTATTAATCATAAGTGGAAGATATTTGGCCAGGTACAGATTTTATATTCATTAAACAAGATATTTAATTTCTGAACAGAATAGTATCATAATAGTAAAGTTATGTTGATTGCACCTGTGGTTTCAGATATATGGCCAAATCAAAGTTTGAAGATTTGTTCTTGATGTTATGTCACAAAATGTCAATAAAGTTTGAATAAATTATTACAATACGACCTCAAAATGCTGTAAAATAGTCAATTTGTAACCAATTTTGATGAAACTTCGTGTTGTTTTCATGGTTTATTGCATATAGCAGAAGTTGTGGTTTCCTGTTTATATATCGTAAAGTAATTACTTTGAAATTTTGTTACCACAATATAACTTGGTTAATTTTCACAATGCAGGATTTGTACAGTAATGAGTCCTAATTTGTACAATCTTTGCTCTCATTTTCAATTTACTGTGGGTGGACTTATCAAACTCACCCAGTCTAGAACTGCAGACAAGAACGAAAGTATCTTAGAAGTGTCCAGAGGCTGTGTATGTATGCGGTATTTAAGAGGATTCTGCCGATTCATGGAAGGGAACGAAAAGGTGAAATATCTATAAGAAAAAATAATTGACCATTGATAAAACCTCATATATAAGAGAATGTTGCCAAGAATGCATAGCAAAAGCAATTAAGCCACTGTAATTGCAATTTCGTCTGTCTGTCTGTCTGTCCGGTTGTGTCCCACAATCCACAAAACTTTTTTCCTGAGAAATCCTTGATTTAGTTTCCTTCAAACTTTTGAATCTTCTTAAGGCTTCCTTCCACCCAAATTTTTTAGGCTTCCTTAGAAATTCTTGTCAAGCTATAAATCTAAGAGCAAAAGCAGGATATTTTTAAAATATTTGATAGTACTATTATATTATGTTTAACATTTTAGGAAGGTGCAGTTGATTAGTGCTCTAAATTGAACATTGAACATAAAGTAAATTCATTAAAGGAGACACAAACGGGCCCACCAAATGATTTGGGTTCTATATTTATATATTGGTATTTTAATTTTTAGTCCAGATTTTTTAATTTAACCTAAAAAGTATCAACTTATCCCTGGTATATTTCAATTGGTCCAATAATTTAAGAAGTTAGATCATGAGAAGTTGTACTTCACTCAGAATAATGTGAACATATAAACCATTTGCACAATTGCTGTATTTATATTGCACTAAGCTTTGGGGAGGAAAAGACTAATTGTCAATTACTTGTAAGGTACTGTAATAGGTATTTATGACTTTGTAATGTCTTTCTTTGCAGGCTATTTTACAAGCAGTTTACTTCCCACTATTGCAACAGTGGTGATGAATAAGGTCTACAAGGATGATAAAGGTGAAGAGTGTGTAAAGATGAGTACAATGGCAGATATCCAGACAATGCATCTGCACCCCCTTCATGAAAAGAATCCACACTATATGGAGATATAGCCAAGAATTTGTGTTTGTAGATTCATCAGGAGACATGAACCACCAGAATTGTCTTGTATTTTTGTTTCTTACACACAGTCCTGCAGGGCTTTACCACTTGGTATTTTAATCACATCCTTAAAGAATATTTCAAGAGCAGAACTCTCTAGTAGTGTTTTACACAGTGTGTATCGTGTCAATGACTCTCTAGTAGTGCTTTACACTGTGTATTATGCCAATGGAAAGGTGTTAAAGTAACTTTTCAAGAGAAATTGTCTTATCCAAAGCATATCAATGATTTAGTGCCATGTGAATGAGTATTAGTTCATAAGCATCATGACGATAACTGGTACATGCATATTCATATGACTATTATGTGGCGTACGCCTAAAGTGGCGGTGTGTACTTTCATTATAGGGTTGCAGTGTAGGAGCCAGCTCTCTGTGGTGAACAGCTACGCCGATCATGCAGTGATCTGAGCTCAATTGAGAGAGAGAGAGAGAGAGAGAGAGAGAGAGAGAGAGAGAGAGAGAGAGAGAGTTGAACACACAATTACAATGACGGGATCGTCGCCTGCGTATTCGGTTATTTTCAGCTCAATTGATTTTAGTGTCAAAGCTATATAGGATTATTAGCCATTAAATTGATAAGAGTTAGCAGCCTTGGAGAGGATCATAGATAGAACCGCGACTCCAGTCTCACAATTATAGCAATAAAGTAACCTGTGGACACACACTAACTGATGAGCGTTTCCACCTGCGTTACTATAGTCATCCAAACCAATTTCTAACACCGTCTAGACCCATGCCACAAGCAATAGCCAGAAGCAAGCAAGAGAACAGAGTATACAATTGGTCCATTTTCATGGTGAAAAAAGTTTGTTAGTCAAGATAATTCAACTATGTAAATAATCATATATGTTGTGTTGTCATATTGTCCCTCTATTCGCGTAGTGATAAATGTCATTTGTGTAGTGACGAATGTCAAAAATGAAATGATTAATTCCGCATACTGACGAATGTTGCGAAAATTTTGAAGCTTGATGAAATAGAAGATGATAAACATATTACATAACTTTATATATCATTGGAAACAGCAAATGCTGATCTTTTGATAATTGTACTTACAATAAAGATATTTTGAGCAAAATCTTACTTCATATAGCTTCAAATACATTCATCAGTAGGCGGAAATAATAATTCAGTATTTTGCGACAATTTTCGTTTCACCTAAATAAGACTTTTGTCAGTGTGCGGAAAGACGAACGATATGTTGAGACCAAAAAGTCATTAGTTTAGACAGTTGATTGCAAAATGATATCTTATTTAGCAAAAATACCTTGAGTTTATTGTTTATGATTGCGCCACGTGTCTCGGAGGTTAGGCAGATTGAGACGTGCCTGAATAGGAGGGATTTAGTTTTTGGTGGCTGACACATCCCTACTGATGTTCTCAGAGCGTTTACTCTATGAATAAATAAAATCGCCTTCAGGTAGGCCAAACTTACCTTATACTCCTACTAAAAGGCATCCCACTGCCCTGGCCCTAGTGGCATGCTTCTCTCGCTGTCAGTCACATTCTACAAACCTGTCCACAGCTAGGAACCTTATCACCGAGGTTACCTTGTCTGACCTGTTAAAAAATAACTGTTACATAAAGATACTAAATTCCCTCCGCAACACTCGTCTTTTCAATAATTTTTTAAGATCAATTCTCCTACCTTTTAAATTAGCGTGGCCTTAACCACGAGACTAGTCTGATTCTTAACCCGTTTTCTAGGGCCATCAGGTGGCCTATCTTACTACCCCTATACACTCTTCTATCAAATTTTACCTTCTGCTTAAGCTTTTATGCCATCTTTTTTTATAACCTTGTTGCATTGTCACAAGCAGAAGCATGTTGCACAGGTAACACGTGCCCCCTCCCCCTCTTATCTCCATTTTCTCAAAAGTTTGAAAAGTGCCTTTTTTAGAGAAGAAAAGTTATTTTCCAATGGAAGAAGTGCCCTTCTCCGAGAAGACATGTGCCCTTTTTTGATAGAACAAAACGCATAGACTAAAATTGTGAAATTTAATATTTTCCTATTTTCCCTAAAGACAAAGTTAAGGGCCAAACAGCACTCATTGGACTTGTTTTTCTACTGACAAAAGCATTCACATCTGCCCACTTTTTCGTTTCCCCTCTTTAGAATAGGACCCTAAAATAGTGACTTAGAATAGGACCTAGAATGTGCGAGCAACCCCTAATATAGTGGTTCCAGGTACAAAACGTTTGATGTGTGCCCATGTCCTTGCCCGTCCACCTTTTTTCTCAACTTCAAAAAGTCTCCGTCACATAGATGAAGCTTTAATATTCTTTGTATTGAAAAAAGACAATTTGAGGGGGGCATGGGGATCTCCACTTATTTGTATATTTTGTATATTTATTTTTGCATCTTTAGTGCAACTTTTATCCCCCCTCCCCCTCCCTCTCCCTTTCCTCTTCCTATGCAAATCCCATGGCCTAATTATAACTGGTATTGAAGAAAGTAACACAATCATTTGCTTGTGCAAGCTGCCCAAATTTCAGTAGTGGGGCATTTTTAAACCGGGGTCTGAAGAAAAACAATGGGCCCTTGCCTGACTTGCTGAAGACTTTAGTGTGAATGTTGAGCTATCTTGTCTAGCCTAACAAATACTGATATACAAATACAAATACAAATAATTATATGCAAATACATAAAACACATGAAGACATTATTTATATATAACTGGCTTGTCTTTTAATACTTGTTACCAAATGTGTGAAACTTGATTATTATTTAACAATGATAATTTATCATTTGGTCAAATCATGTTTCTTTTCAATTATTTAACTAATAATGCTCTTACTTGGCATATACTTAGTGCAAATAATTTTTTTACACTTTGCGCCCAATTAAGCTAAGGCCTAAACTAGCAGATAATCTGCAGTCTATATATCTTGGTTTTGAAGTAGTTCCTCTTCGTCTAATACGGTATTTCACGACAATTTTAAAAATACTGAATACCAACACGGCAACACATTTGAAAATATTGAAAATAACCTGATTGTTAATTCAATCCTGTAAATATAGAACCTAGATCCATGGTTGATTTGTAACTATGGACACACTATTCTCATTTTTACAACAGACCGTGCTCACACTTCAACCTAAACAATGAAAAAAAATACAAAATCACTGGTCTTTCACTATTCAACTCCACATTTCAAATATGCTTATGATTAACTATCATTTGGATTCAACACTGCACAGAGTAAAAGAAATCAAATGACACATTGACAGCTACACCCTGGGCTAGGTCAGAGTAAATGAGATGGATGTAAAATCAATTGTATCCTAGCTACCACACTAACTTACTATGATCACGATCAAATTTCAGCTTATTGTGTTGTCTAATGAATTATTGATCAATTTTATCTTAAATTGAAGGAAGCCGATCAGGAGCTCGGCATGAATTTGGCCCAAAATTAGGCCAATATTTTAGCGCACAAATCCAAACGACAATAATTACGAAAATTTGGTATTAATGCAAAGAAAAATTAGCAAACTTTTACTAAGCCCAAATACTTTACTGCTACATCATTGTCAGGTGACACTCCACGTAATAGAAAATGTTATCTTCGAGTGAAGATAAAATTCTTAAAGTGGCGGAGTCCTCTGCGAAGAGGATGACGTCAAACCACCTCATTAACGTGAAGCTGGGAACTGACTGACAGAGAACTTGCTGTCGTCATTTTCTGTCTTTTGGAGTGGCTTGCCACCGGATTGTCGCCGGCTGGGGACAGCGGTTCTGCGGCGGCAAACGCTTTCGCTTTGCCACTCTGTTACAGACAGCGGGCCGCGTACTCACATTATACCCATTTCAAAACCAAGACATGAAAAATGAACTTGATAAAGTGAACCAGGTAGCCATGAAATTACGATAGCGGATATATGATAACGTCGTCAATGAAAAAATAAGATTAACATAAACTAAACAAGGTCTTGTTATCAGAATTATTTGCTAAATATTTCCATTAATGGCTTAACCAGTCATAAAAAACCCATCATAGCCGCAAAAATCCGCAAATGATGAACATTTTACAGCGAATGTAAATCTCGGGCAACATTTTAGATATCCTATGTAATTTGTGTGATGTCTTATTACAGCGACAATGGTATTTTTAAATGTGCATCATAATTTTCTTATGTCTTTGCTATGCGCCCAATACAAATCTCACAGGAGTAGACTTTCTCATCATGTTCAGTGACTGATGTTTAGGATAGAAATTCAAAGAATTACTTACAGGTAAGTAAGACCCAAGTGATCAAACTTTGATCCACCACAACACAAAAATTATACGTGCTATTTTCAACATTCAGAACCTGATCTTTACAGATTTGAATACTCTGTACTTCTACTGAAATTTAAATTGATTTGATTTATTTATTTTCCATTTTCATGCATATATTACAATATTTATAATGAAAACATAACAATTTATGAGAAAATGGTGAAAGGGCTTAGAAGCCGGAGCATTTACAAGAGGCCCACCGTAACTTAAATTTAATGATTAATCACAAAGGAAATGTATAGAAAAGTTTAATTGTGAAAATAGAAGGAAAAGAGGAAACCCCACCCCTGACCTGGTAACATAGATAAGTCTACGGAAAAATTAATAAAGTGGTGGGGTAAAAATAGATAAGACGTCAAATATAATCATAAACTAAGTGGAGATGAAAATACATAAAGGTAAACTAGAGCTGGTCATATTCAAATATAAGTGTCTTTTTTAATTTATTAGAAAATAATCTTACAGTTTTATGTTTTATTTTATTTTATAGAATCGCATTCCAGAACTTAATACCATTAGATACAATGAAGCATTTGAAAAGGTCAAAATTTATGGGAAGAAAATAAATGATGGGAGAACCTGGTGTTGTGGGAATATATATTATGAGTAAAAGAAAAGTAATCCTTGAAAATATCTGGTAATTGTTGATTAACAAATTTAAAAATGAGTGGTGTCTGTGGATATCAAAAATATTAAGAAAACATAATCTGGTAAAAAGAGGCCGGGATGTATGTGCTCGAAAATTGATTGGGTGATAATACGAACAGCCTTTTTTCTGAAGTGTGAATAATTGATTTAGATGAGAAGGGTGAGCATTATCCCATACTACATTGCAATAGCTTAAGTGAGGAAGAATACGAGTAATATATAAAATGTTAAGTATGTAACTAGGTACAAACTCTCTAAATTGATAGAAACCCCAATTATTTTAGAAATATGAGAAGACCATTTTAGTAAAGGGTCGATGTATAGACCTAAAAATTTGATGGCATTAACACGTTTGATTTGGGATTATCTATCGTTATATCAATATCATTTATATTTTTATGATGGGAAAGAAACACCATGAAATGAGTTTTGCTGATATTCAAAGATAGTTTATTAACCTTAAAACCAATTGGCAACATTTTTAAATTCAGAGTTGATGACTGAAATAACATTATCAAAATTGTTATGCTTATACAAAATACTAGTATCATAAGCAAAAAGTGTAAAGCGTAAAAGATGTGGAGAATAGGTCATATCATTTACATATAGCAAAAATAACAAAGGCCTAAGGATTGACTCCTGGGGCACACCACAAATTCAATTTCGATAAGATGAATAATACGTGTTATCAATGGATACAAGCTGATGTCTGTTTGATGAGTAACTAACACACCAATTGCAGGCCACTGCTGTAATACCGTGATGATACAATTTAGCAAAAAGAATGTTATGATTGACAGTGTCGAAAGCTTTTGATAAGTCCAAAAATACACCTAATGCGTATAATATATTGGGTGACATCTAAAGCTGCCATAGCAGTAGAACGGCTATTACGAAAACCAAACTGTCTGTTGCTAAGTGTCTTATTCTTATCAAGGAAATTAGTAGTACGATTGTAAATAATACGTTCTAGAATTTTAGATAATGATGAAAGTACTGAGATGGGTCTATAGTTAGAAACACATAAATAATCACCACCTTTGGATATCGGAGTTACTTTAGCTTCTTTGGAACGAAGTGGTACAACACCAGTGGAAATTGATAAAATAAAGATAAATATTAGAGGAGCTGCTAAAGCGAAACGATTTTCTTGGAGAAAATCAAAAGAAATATTATCAATACCACATACACCTTTTTTCATATTCATAATTAAGTCAATAATTTCTAAGCAGTTAGTTGGTGATAGAAACAAAGATGTTGGGATTGCATCAGGAAGAAAATCATGAAAATTTGAATGACATGTGGGGATTGACTAGCAAGATTGTTACCTATATTAACACAATAATCCTTAAATGTGGCAGCCATTACATGTTTATCGGCTATATAACTGTCATTATCTTTAATTTTATCAATAGGAGTTTTGGCTGAAGTACGACCAAGAATTTTATTGATGATATCCCAAGTTTTCTTCAGCTTATTTTTATTGTCATCAAAACATTTTTCCAAATGTATCTTTTTAGCCAATCTGATGATGTTAGTAAGCTTATTTTTATACTGTGTGTACTTGCACTTATTTTTGATAGAAAGATGACAAAGATATTTCTTATAAAGCTTATTCTTTTTGGAAATAGATCTTACAATACCTTGTTATCCATAGAGATTGGAGCTTTTGAGAATTACCCCTAAATTATTTAACAATACAATGCTTAGATATAATGTGATGAACATTATCAACAAATAAATTATATGCAACATCTGCATCAGTTTCATTAAATAAAGGTCCCCAGTCAAAAGAGGAAAGTTCAAGTTTGACATTGTGTAGCGCTTTAGTACTAGTATCTCTCCTATGTGTTAATAACAGATGAACTAGAACCAAAATCCCTACAACAAAAAATTGGTAAGTGATCACTTATGTCAAATAATAGAATGCCAGATCTTGAATTTACAGTAGAGTCATTAGAGAACAAAAATATCAATGAGTAATGATGATGAGGATGTAATCCCTGTTGGTTTTGATATCAATGGTAAATAAGAACGAGAATACATTAAATCAAGGAAATGTGAAATATGAGGCAAATGGTCATGCTTTAAAAGATCAATAATGAAATCATCAGTAAGATAGCAAGTTTTCTTTTCGTTTTGTATGATTTGCAAAATACCAGACAATTCATCATTGAAAGTAGATATTGGGACATCAGGAGGTTTATAAATGACTCCTAAGATAAGTCGTTATTATTGAGTTTCACCTCAACAAACATAGATTCAAATAAAGGAGGGTTTGACAAAACATCATTTCTAATTACAAATGGTACTAATTTATTAATGTAAAATCCAACTTCCCTACCTCGTTTGACACACCTGTCCCTGTGAATGAAGGTATAATTTAGAAATTGAATTGAGCACAGATTTGAATCAGTATGAAGCCAGGTTCCTGTAATAGCTAAGGCAGTAAACTTACAAGAAGAAGAAATAAAAAACAAAACATTTATGGCATCAAAATTCCTTAATAAACTACGAGCATTTATATGTAGGTTAGAAAAAGTACTTAGTGAATTATCAAAGAAATCATTGAAATCACTTACATCTGAATATAAAGTTGAATTAAGACTTATGGGTGAAATATCATTATCATCATGTGAAAGGTCTTGGTCCTGATCACACAAAAATATTATTTAATAAAGAAGGGTTACCCAAATCCCTTGAAAAAGCAAAATCGTTAAAGTTTGCAAGTGGTAAAGAGTTTATGAAGTCCATAGAATCTTCATAAAAAGTACATAGTAGTCAACTTTAGTGGTCATAAGTTTGTAAGATCACTCACACCGTCGATCCTCCGATTTGTTTCGGTGCCATCTGATGATTTGATTAATCCAAAGATCCGACTACCAATGGACCATGCTGTGGAGACACGGGGATGATCTGATACCTTTCTTCAGTAGTGCTTTGTTTCTGGCGGTGAGGTCTTTTTGAATTACGAGACCCGTGGATTTAAGTTTCCGTCTTGTTCTTAATAGTTGAGACTTCACTGTATGATTTGTAAACTTTATTATTATAGCTCTGCACCCTTTTGAGTTTGGTTTGCCAATTCGGTGACTTCTGTCGATGTTTGTTTCTTTCATGTCCACCCCCAATTTGTCATGGGGCCAGATTCTTGATAAGGAGATCCGTGTTTTCCCCTGTATTTTCTGGGATGCCAAAATCGCGTACACAATTGCGTCGGGAATATTGTTTCATGAAGTTAAGCTCACATTTGACTTAATCCATATCACATTTTGATTTGTCATGTTTACAAGACAAAGTAGTAAGTTCCTTGGAGCTTTTGTCCAGTTCACATTCAACGTTATGAATTCTTCCTTCATGGACCTCTATAATGTGGGAAAGTTTATCTAATGATTCTTAGAGGACTTCTTTTATTGCAGATTGTATAACGGTTGTCAATTCTTTACTTTTCAGTTGTGCTATTAGAATAGAAGAAACCATTTTCTCTTGTTTCCTTGTTTCTCTTGTATCCTTGGTGTTTGACATAGTGGATTTTGACATAGTGGATTATGGCTTTGATGACAAAAGAGAACAGACTGCTGGCTAAAGGTGGATTAGAGCTTGATGAGAGGAATTGAGCACCAGATTATAGATGAGTGTTAAAGATGACCACTGAGGTGTGACTATCTATTGCTTAGCCAGTGTAGAAATAGTGTTCACATTGTAATAGTAGTTAGGTGGATAGGCTCTGTATTGAGATATATAGAGGACACTTAGGATATATTTTAATTGGATCACATCCTCCTTACTGTCTAAAAATGCATATTTCTTCAGAATAAGATGTCTAAATGTTAAACAAACTGGTCCAATTTAATCTCTGGTGGATAACAATGTAACTGCTATATGTCCATATACCTTAAATAAAACCAAACATTTACAAATTACGCTCGTGTTGAATCTACGTGTACACGAGGGATATCACTGCCCTGGTTTCATTGACAAAAGAACCACTTTCCTCGATCATGATGCATTTTCCAATAACCCATTGACTCATCACAATAAAAGTTCACCCATGATGTCTTGAGACTTAAAGCAACCCATTTAAATTAAGTCTTTAATTATTTAACCTTTAATATTTCTGATACATGTAGCTCTTAGGAATTGAATGAGAGTGATAGCCACTTACTTTAAACTTCACTTCAAAATTGGTTTATAACTTTTCTTAAACTGTTAAACTGCCCTAGTTGCAATAAAAAAGATACACTTTAATAAAACATTTCAAAACTATACAAAATTGTAAACTAAGCATCATGCACTTTATTGACACTTCGTGAATTAGTAACTTAAATAGTTTAACACACACCCATTTAAACATACCATGCTTGCTATAATTTTCATTTCCATAAATTATAACAAATTGAATCAGTCACGTAGAACCTCACTGAAAGCTTTCGATGAAAGCTGCTGTACTTAATGATTTAAACGAAATACTTTGTATCTATACAGAAGTGCCACAATCAATTTGCAACACATTTTGAAAATCGTTCAAAAAATCCGAAAAATTTCTATTAACATTTTTCAAGCCATGTGTTAAAATGTCAAATTTTAAGTTGAATGCCCTTTCCACGTAGATCGGATTAGGAGGTTCCATATACCCGAACCACAAATCAGGGAAAAATGGCAATGTGCTGCTTATGAAGAATTCGCCTACTTCTGAAAATTGGAGTGGTCTCTTACATCCTTGCAACTTGGATTGACGGGTAACCAATTCGTCTAGTTTATCGCGAAGTGATTGGAAGCTACTTTCTTTTCTATCAACAGATACAATATCGGTGACATGATGTTGAAGAACCAGTAACCGTAACCTTCTTCTAGCTTTATTCTTTCGTACATGTAGCTTTACTGCTACATTTGCTACATGTTCTAATATTTGCAGTGTTTCTACGCTTAAGCTTTCGTTTATGCGACTTATTATTGTAAGATCACCCATAAGGAGAGGAATTTTTGATAATTTCTTTAAAAACATGTTATCCGCTTCTTCTTTCTCACGACGCAGGCTCTTGGTGAGACAGTATATTAGTATTGCATATTCTGACTGGATATGATCTTGAACTTGGGGGGCAATTCTGATTAACTGAATCCATAAAGAATTATCATTGGATGATGTATAATAGTAAGGTTTTCTAAACATTGTTTCAATGAGAGTAAGTATATTTCCCCCATATTCCCCAATGTAGGAAAGAACTGGTACATTATCTTTACCTGAAATAACCATAATTTTTTTGATATGTTCAAGGGATCCTAACACCCACTTGGAATGATTACCTAAGAGCGTCATTACATTAACAGGATAACCATGCAAAATTATAAATGCCCCAATCTTCTCACACACTTCAATTTCTTGGATGTCTTTCGTGATGTTGTGTATGTTACTTAATTCCGATAAAAAGGTTCCAAAATCAAACATATTAGATTTAGTATACACCTCATTTATGTTCATTAATGTTGCATTAAAACACCGCACATGAGCAGACATGAACGGTAAAATCTTGGTCGACTGCGAAATTGAATGAGATTTGTCATGAATATTTGGCGAACGGCTTCCCATGTTTGAATTCTTAGAGAGACTTACTGACTGCTCACGAAGTAAAATTTGTAGCCAGGAGATAAGGTAAGGTGTATTTTTTTCTTCTTCAGACGGACACATATATTTTTTAAACAAATTAACAGCTACATTGTTATCTTTTATTTTGAATGTCGCAAATTGTCGACATAATTCTTCTTCATCACGATCTATCGAAGAAACACAGGTTCGATTACAATGTTTACCTCCATGAACTATTTCTAGGGCCTTATGTTTGCTTTCTTGACAGGACATTGTATTTTCATCCACACCAATGTAAATCTCCTTGCATGTATCTGAAAGATTTTCCAATGGCTCGAAAGTCGTATATTTGGAAAGTGCAATATTAATTTGTTTCCACAAAATATCGCAAATTGTTGGTATTGTTCTTTGAGCGAAGTCTATCTTCCGCATGTTGTTTAAAGATTCCTTTTTCATCTTCTTCGGGCTTGCATTTCGTAAGCAATCGATGACTAAGAAAGACAATTTCGTAGATTTGGATAAATAAGTGATAAGGTCTTTATTGCTTCCAAGACTTTCTCTATCAATAAATGCAATAATTACAGATGCAGCTTCCGAAATAAAACTAATTATACTTTCCTTACACTCAGCGGCATCTCCGCGTAAATTCCAAACTGCCACAACCCCTTCAGATTTCACATATTCTTGGGTGTTCACATGTGTGGACCAAATGCCCTCAATTAAGCCTGGGTATTGTGAATTTTCTCCATAACCTTGCTTACTGCTGCTAAAATATGGATGACAGCTATTGCCTTGGGCGGGACCAATCATGTGGTTTAAAATAGTTGACTTTGAGGCTTGGATATTCCCTATACGTAGGGCAACAACGATTGGGATGTTACCCGTGGTAACTGAAATCTCATTTAAATTTTGAAGAGAACATCTTTTCCAGATGAGGCGCAGAGCCCATAGCATAAAAGTTACCTCATCAGTATTTTTATCTGGCAATAAAATAGGAACGGCAAGTTGACATATGGACATTTTCATGAAAAGTTCCTGTTGAAGAAGGGGATCACAGTTACTAAGGGCATCAATTACAATATCTCTTCGACTGGGTATTTTTTTACTACCTAGGGAAATGTCTGTGATCATATCGGTTCCATGACATATTCCATGTACATCATATCCCACAGTCTTCAAAATGAAAGATAAGCGCAATGATTCTGGCTTACGAATATCATAATTTGACAACTGCAGTGCTGCTTCAACTGTTGTCAAATCTGTATCTGGGCTTAATACTGGGTAAAATTTATTATTTGTGCATGCTTTCGGGACAGCTTGAATAACATTTGTTGTGTGATCCACATGTTGTTTGTCTTTCTCTACGGTTGATAACTTCAACTCAGTTGGCTCATTTCGAAATCCAAAAAAGAAACATTGTGGTTTTAAATACGGGCAAATTGAAAACATTGCTTTTGTGACGGTGTTTTGTAACGAATTTCGAGGCTCATTGGATTTAATCTTCGTTCCAAACGCTGCATGAAATGAATGATGAACAAAATTAGATGTAGGTGAACATTTCTTCAATACATAGAGAGGATAGATTAAACAGTGGTTTTTCTTATTGGTGGACACAATTCTAAGTTCGTCTTCAATTATTTTGTCTACGCTTTCTTTGAGACAAGTATCAAAATGAAATCCTCTAGATTGAGCAATGTCAACAGCAGTTACGAAGTATTTTTTAATACAAGGTATTTTGAAGTTATATTTGCACGTGCTTACATGAAACAATCGTTTGTTCAAACCCTTCAGTTCTAGAAGTTCAAAAAAATACCCAGAGGAATCCAATTTACTTTCTTCTATGGCAAAAAATTCCAATTGTAGAATCGAAGTGTAAAATTTCTCTTGAAAGCTACAGTTTTTTGTGTCTAAATGAAACACTTCAAGAAATGTGTTTTCCTCCCTTCTATTAGTAAATCTCTTCGTGAAACATAATCGCAGAGCGTCTTCAGAAGAAATTAAATCACAGTCGATACAATCTTCCAAAAACTGTCCGTTGAGTCTGAGTGTTACCATAATGGTTCCTATAAAAAAGAAATAAAAGTTGTCAAAATATTTTTTAAAACAGTTTCCTACTTGTTCTTGTGGGATCCCTAGGTCATGACTGATTCAACATTGAATTGCATTGATTTACTTGCAACAAATTCTATAAATGCGGTTGGCATATTGCTTGGGTTTAACAGCACCGGAATTGAGTCATATGAACGAATTTTCTAATGCAAACTTTGTCGAAATACATATCCGATGGCGTCTTAAAGGAATATGAACATATATATATATATATATATATATATATATATATATATATATATATATATATATATATATATATATATATATATATATATATATATATATATATATATATATATATATATATATATATATATATATATATATATATATATATATATATATATATATATGTATATATATATATATATATATATATATATATATATATATATATATATATATATATATATGTATATATATATATATATATATATATATATATATATATATATATATATATATATATATATATATATATATATATATATATATATATATATATATATATACATACTTATATAGTATATACTTATATATATATAGTATATACTTATTACAAAAAGCCCAACCCCAACCCCACCAAAAATAATTAATAATATGGATAATAATAATGATGATAATAATAATAATGATAATAATAATGATGATAATAATAATAATAACAATAGTAATAATAATAATAATAATAATAATAATAATAATAATAATAATAATAATAATAATAATAATAATAATAATAATAATAATAATAATAATAATAATAATAATAATAATAATAATAATAATAATAATAATAATAATAATAATAATAATAATAATAATAATAATAATAATAATAATAATAATAATGATAATAATAATAATAATAATAATAATAATAATAATAATAATAATAATAATAATAATAATAATAATAATAATAATAATAATAATAATAATAATAATAATAATAATGATAATAATAATAATAATAATAATAATAATAATAATAATAATAATAACAATAATAATAATAACAATAATAATAATAAATAAATAAAAATATTTTCAAAACCGTGAAAATCGATGATATTTCTCTTGCGTGATGATTAATTTCCGTATGAACTGCTACGTAGGCGATATTTAATGATGTTGATCGAGGGATATATGAAGTGCTCTACTGCGCATCTGTACTACGCAGTGCAATTTATATGAGAATCTACCGTAACTTATCAAAAGTGTCTATGCCGAAAAGATCTTAAATTTCTTTAACAGACGATTCAGGCACCGAGGAATCCGACGGAAATGATGCAGAAGACATCATAGATCACATTTATGTTGACGATTGGAAAATAATTCCGTATCAATTTGAGCGTCTAAGGGTTCCGAAACGGCGTCGGATACACAAGAGAATGACCGAACCCAGGCCGCAAAAAATGTAGGATTATTAATATCCAAAGAGGATTAAAACGTAAAAACATCTTTTGAACGATTTTGAAAACAAGACAAAGCAAACATTCTTACAATCATTCCAAACAAGAAATATCAAGCTTCAAGTGTTCAAACTGTAACTAAAAAGCATTTCCATCGCCGTAACAAGTTTACTAACCGTAACTAAGAACAGCATACAGTACTTGCAATGTAAACATTCATGACAGTACAGCTAGCTAACTAAACACTTAAAGTTTCTAATCAGTGATAACACAGTAAACTATCGCGATGCGGATAACTTTTCTGATATAGGTAATGCCAGGAATTGGCCCGGAACTGTATTCGCCCCACTCATGGCAACAAAAGCTTATACCCCAGTTTAGAAACGGCACTCCAGTCGTTTCTGGAGGTGAAAAAACGGTTTTTGACTATAACGAGAGATAGAAAGATTTTTGAACTGTAATGTAAATTAGAAAGATGCACAAAAAAAAAAAACTGATAGAAAAATATAACATTTGCACATTTGCTGAATGTCAATGGTCCTATAAATTTTTTGTCGAAAAACTGTTATCAGTAGCAGTAGGCTTTGGGAAATTAACCCCAATCATTCATTGCCTTGCTGAATATATATAAATATATATATATATATATATATATATATATATATATATATATATATATATATATATATATATATATATATATATATATATATATATATATATATATATATATATATATATATATATATATATATATATATATATATATATATATATATATATATATATATATATATATATATATATATATATATATATATATATATATATATATATATATATATATATATATATATATATATATATATATATATATATATATATATATATATATATGTATATATATAAATATATATATATATATATATATATATATATATATATATATATATATATATAAATATATATATGTATATATATATATATATATATATATATATATATATATATATATATATATATATATATATATATATATATATATATATATATATATATATATGTATATATATATATATATATATATATATATATATATATATATATATATATATATATATATATATATATATATATATATATATATATATATATATATATATATATATATATGCATACATACTTCAACGCAAGAAATGTTGTTATTGATCTAATATTGTAGTGGAACTGGTATAAATAGGTTTAAAACCATTGAAAATTACCCTGATTTCCCCCTTTTTTTCCTTCTTAATGTATGCAAGTTCCGCACGTAAGGACAAAGGAATTTGTGATTAGGTGTGCAATTTCAAAGAATGTATGCTAAATTTAAGCTTAAGAAAGCTCATCCGAGGTGGGCGGGTCAGGTTACCCGTATAGATGTTGTTCGTTTACCTAAAAGAACATTTTATGGGGAACTACAAGAAGGAAAACGTTCCCGTGGCGGTCAAAACAATCATTTTAAGAACACAATAAAGTCATCCGTCATCCGAAGGAATTTAACATCACCTCTAACACCTGGGAATGCACTGCTGCCAACAGAACCAAATGGCGACAAGTCATATATGCTAGAGCAAACAGCTATGAAAGAATATAATTCATAATGCTGTGACCAAGCGACAAGTAAGAAAATCAAGAACAGACAGCCAATCTCTGGTGGATCCAGGCTCTTCAATACCCTGTCCTTTTTGTCCAAGACTCTTTAGAGAGAGGATTGGTTTAAATAGCCACCTCCGCACCCATAATGACAAACAGAGAAAGCATATACGACGGGTTGACTGACGTGGTCATCATCGACAATGATAGACGAACAGCAATACATTTTATAATTTTCAATCATCAATATGCAAATTTCTTTGCAACTACATATGTATGGCAGATCATACCTTAACCGCAATCAGCCGCAATCAAATTCTAATAGGAATACACTTTTTCATCATTTTCTTTGGGGGACCGGGCAAACAGTGTAAGGGTCTGCTGGACAATGCTACAACCTGTTTAACTTACCTATATGGCAAGCTGTAAAAACGTCTCTGGCAGATCAAGTGGACACCATCAGACCATATGGTCATTCTCCTGCATAATGAGGTCAATCTTAATCTGCTTCCACTCAGATACTTAGAGAATTCACAACTTGTAGCAAGGTGCATGAATATTAGCCAGAGATGTGTTGGGGAAGATGCACTTATTGCTTGATTTAGAAGTCACTTGTTGTTGTCAATTCTGTCAGTACAACAGTCTGCGTGAAAAGTGAAAATTTCTGATGAATTCTAGAATATTTTTGACCAGACATTTCATTTGTTTATTTTATTGAGAGGTCATTAGATTAGGTATATGTCGCTGGATTTATCGATGAAGTTGTTTTTCATCTTTTACATGAGAGTGAGAATTTCTGCCTTTCTCATATTCTGAAAAGAAGACATTAAATGGTGATTTTAATGGTTGGATTCCTCAATAATGCCTGGCTCTCTGATCAGTCCTTTGAGAGCAGGGTAAAAAACCCCGATGTTCATTCACTTCTGATCCGGAATAGAGCTAACAGTGCCAGCGTGATGCCGTCAGCTGTTGCTGAGTTTCTGCTCATCTGCTCCCCCTGAGATAATCAGCACACACAAACATTTCTTGTTCTTAAATTACAAGCATAGCCCCTTAAAAGGGGTCAGTTGTGGTCGTAAACTTCAGATTAGAGAAGCTCTATTAATTAGAAGGGCCATAGTTATAGGGGAGGGGTTTTTTCCGAGCAAACGAACACCTTTTTGTTGAAAGTTTCCATTTGAAGTCTAAAAATATAATGAGCATCCGGAATTTCAAGATTTGTTGCCCATTTATACGAAAAACGACCCCCGCCCTTTCAAATTCTTGAAACTCCATTTGTTTAGAAATTGTCCTTTTGAAATCTTAAAAAAAATAGGCACCCGTAATTCCAAGATTTTGTGCCCTTTATACGAAAAACAAACCCCGTTTTAAATTCCTGGCTACGGGCCTGATAAGGACAGAATAGAGGCTGAATTGTAAATACATTTTTTTTCAATTTCATTGCCATTTTATATTGATACGATTGAGGTTTCATAACTAAGTTTTTCAGTACTTGAAAAACAAATACAACTTTACTTCTGATAGTGTCCTCAATTATACTTCACGTTTAACTTATATCCACTTCCTGCCCAGTCCTTCAGTTTTATCTGGTTCTACGCATTCACAAAGAATGTAATGTTTGGACGCATTTAAGTATGTCAGTCCAGAATGTTCGAAGGTCTTGTACAATGCATAATTTAACACATATGCCTACGTCTGCAGCAACTAAAATTGAGTTATTTATTTCAGCTCACTGGCTAGAAATAATCTTTTCTCTGACATGTTTTGCTTACCTCTTTCTTTAAAGGTAGTAACCAACAAATATTGTAAATTGGACTTTGAATAGATTTTTCGGTCGTGGCTCTTAAGTCGTAACTAGTCTAGTATTGCTGGTTATGTGCTAAAAATCCGCCATCTTTAGTACACGAATTTGCAAATTAGTTTTAAATAAGTATAAATATTTGCAAATCAATTAAAGTAATGATTTTTATATATTTAAAAAATGTGAACACATTGCATGAATTTGCATGATTAATTTTTGGAAGTGAAGAATTAAACAATACAACGGGATTCTATGTAAAGCCCTGTTAATGTCCTATCACAATATTGTATTAATATATTGGCACTACTATAATAGAAAAAGGTTATTTACATTGTATACGACGAATATCAATCTCTTCGAAGAAGTTTTACTTGAATGAGTCAAAACAATAATATCAATTATAGTCTTTGTAATTTCGTAGCCCTGCGTACATCTGATCAAACTGAAGGACTGAGAAGTGGATAAAATCTGAAGTAATGGGCACACTATCTGGAGTTAAAGTAGCTCTTGAACCAAAAGTTAGGGCGTCTTTTTTGTGATAACTGGGTATTTCGTCCACATCTTATCAAATCTCGCGATACGTTTAATCTTAATAGTAGTCTGTTCACTTGTTGGGTGCTCTTGAGCATTCATTGCGTGTGTAACTTCTGCACACGTTAGGCCTTGGCATGATGGTACGTACGATAGCGACAAAATTCTAGGGCCTACGTTAACCTTAAAGCTTGATATTTTTAGCTTATAAAGTAGCTTCACCTAGGGGACTGTTGCTAAAGCTGCAGTAAGGTATGACACTTGAGTATTGGACTGTAACGTTTGTGTAATAATACACCCGTTTTCAAAATATTAAGTTGTATTGTTACACTTGCCTAACGACACAGTAAGATTCGACGTAAGAACTCATGGCTAATTATTTCCAAATTATCATTGAAATGCAATCAAAGTTTACTGGGCGACCACGTTTATAAGATAAACTGGTGCCGAAATGAACTTCCTGTGCATTTATTAAGTCCTATGAATCGGCCTGTTTCGCTACACACTTAGGCCTATTTGTATGCAGTGCTGTGACAGCAAATCTATTAATATTCAAATCCAGAGAGGCTGTTTGATTGTTCGTGTATATAGCCTGTACAAGACACGCACTGCATTTTCTCGGAGACTCCGAGAAAATACGCCTTCACTTTTCGGTCGAGTGCTCCTTTAAATTGTAATCGCTTTTCGAGTGCCGAAACACTTATTCATTTGGGAAAACCAGCATCGTATCATTGTAAAATGGCAAATGGAATCGACATAAAAGTATGCAGTCTTTATTTGAGTCTTTATTCAGACCTTGCGTCTTTATTATAAAGTCTGCGGCCACGACACCAGCCCCTTTGTAGGGGTTGAGCTTGTTGTATATCTTAAAGGTTTTTACTTCCTCGCGAATCCTATTTTAAAAAAATCATCACGCAGTATCAATTTTTACATTTTTCTAAATACATCAAAATCATTAGTCAGATTTATGCACGTTAGTAATTATCATAAAAGAAAATCCTAATTAGTGCATCAAAGACGGCGGATGTTCAGCATGTACTCATCAATACTAGTCCTGCGGTGCCCTTAAGGCCACGACAGGAAAGCCATCTCAGAGAAAGAGGTCCACTTATTGACACCGCGTCACTGTTCAATATTGATAGTTATCAAATATCTTTTGAGTATTTGCTTCGTCATGACCAGTGCATTAAATTCCGATAATGCACTAACGTGATTATATGGTTTATTCCATTTTACAGGTGAATTTCTTAATAAGCGAAAAAATACATGTAAACGTTTCTCGTTCTTTTTAGTAAGTTGTTTATGCATATTAAATGATTTAACACGGAAATTTTAAAACAAAGATTCATGTTTTGGCATTGTATTTATATACGCACTCGCGTAAAGTCAGATCATTCCACTCGCGCCAAAGTCCTTTACCAGGGGCACCGGAAAAAGTTTAATTACAGAATCCGCCCCTTGAACACTACTCCATCATGTTTTTTTGTGCTTGAAGCATTCTAGTAACCACATGAACGATTACGTGACATTGACAAGCAGTCACTGAAAAGTTCGAGTTTCCTATTTCATTTCCATGTTATTCCACTTCGTATTATTACAAAATTTGTGGTCAAATAATTGCGTAATACATGATGAACTCGTTGAGAGATTGTTCTTGAAACGGGATGAAAATGACAGTGGCAGTTACTTTAAATGTCAGATTGGTGGGGCAAGAAGAAGGCGGCGAAGTGGAGGGGGATTGTAAAACTAGGTTCAGGAAATGCAATCTCCCCGCTTCATGGACTGACAATTGTTATATACTGATAATTCTCATAGACTAACAATGACCTTTTGACATCAGCTGAGGTAGTATACAAAAAGCTGGTTCTGGCGCACTTTTTATTTTGTTTATGTTTTCACTAATCGGGCTCGGTTCTGGCGTACTTTTTATGTCGTTTTTACGTCGTTTTGTTTCACTAATTGGGCTGGGGGATTCTGGCGCACTTTTTATGTCGTTTTTGCATCGTTTTATATATTGATTTTTTCATTTGGGCTGGCCCACCCACCTACCTTCAAAATTTATGACAGAAAAAATTATATATAGTGCTTCTTTGTACTGCTGATGTCGTATCTATTTTTTTTTCAAAACATATTTTTTACGCCTTTTGCTTTTTGGATCTCACCTCCATCTTCCTTCAGCATAGAATACAATTTAGGTCGTAGTCCTATATACTCGCTAATGGGTACTCCAGCACATTCGTCTTTCATTTTGTCCAGCACCTTTTTTGTTTGTGGTGCCGTGGAGTGGGTGGTCTGTCGGATAATCACTTGTGTCATAGAGGTATGACTCAGAACTTATATCAGCATACACATCCTCAGTTTTGATCTCAAGCAGAAGACTATCCGTATCTGTATAGAGAAGATTGCACCGCTCCCCATATTGCTCCTTCAGGTTGTTGTAATAAAAGTCGTACATCAGATGTTCACTCAGGTCCAGGACACACATCCCAATGTAGACTGGTCGATTAAGCATCAGTCAACGTTTGTGTATGTATAGGGCGGCTATATCATCATCTAATACCACATGTCTTGTGAACGCGGGGCTAGCTATCTACCGGCGAAGTTTGTCATCTTCAGAGACTCTCACGATCTTGACGTCTACACGCTTACGCAGATTTTTCATAGTCTTACCAAAGACACTATTGTTCTTCAGCTTGTAGAGGTCCTTCTCAAAGCTGGTCTTGGCCTTCTTGCGGAGTTCTGTATTCATTCTGATGTAGGGTTCCATCCACTTGCTTTGGTCAAACCGAATTGCACAATGTATTTTTGTCAGCTTCATTCCTAAAGAGAGGTAGAGTTGTAAATTTCGGTAGTGCACAACATAGCGCTTTTTATCACAGAGATTGGAAACCAACTTTTCAACATCAGTTGACGAGTTTAGAAACCCTTTCTAATAATCTGACAACCATTCCTTCGGAACCTTCATATACGTTGTGGACGTCGTGTAGCTCTTGAGGATACTCAAGGTCCACCTCGAGTATGTAACCCTTTTCTGCATCGGAAGAAAGCGTATCCAGCGGGGGCATTTCATCCACCCATTCGAATCCAGCTTGACTAATCGCCCAACCATGCATGTTATTTGCGTCTATAGGTTAAGAATATGATTGTTGGGCTTGGAATTGTCATAGCCTAAGACGTACGGGTTGTTGGCTTTAGCATAGCTCTTGGATACTATGAAAATGCCACCTCTCATACCTTTCTCGAAGAACAGGTACATGTCATAGTCGGTTAACAGTTCCAATTCTGCACCTGTATATTTCAAGAGTGCATCCCAGATTAATCTATGACTTCCATAGTAGTGTGCTGGATCCAGACCATACTGCCACAGGCAAGTCTTCCGATATATCTCGAAGACATCAGCTAGTAGAAGCACATCAGTCCGCAGGTATAGGTCGTGATAATCTCCCATGGTATCACATTCGAATGCCCCCGAAATTCCTGCGCATGCTGATAATCCTCATTGGAGATATCTTCCTCCGTAAGCTTGCTATAGAGGGCATCTTGCAGAGGTAGGCACTCCCCAAACCGCTCCCAGGAATCCATATACTTATAGGGATATATTCTCTAACGCAATAACAATTTTTTCTTTTTATCATTCGCTTCATATTAAGCTGTGATACGGAAGTCAGCAGAGTTGTTAGCCGCAACCAGCTTTTTTAATGACGCAAGCAGGAATTGTGCGCTATCGATGGACTCAACTGACCTAGGGAGAAGGATATATATTTCTCCATGTTGTTGGGGATGCAGGTTATCTCTCCTTTCACTTTGCTAATGGCTTGCATGATTAAATGAGAGTCATAGCCCCGCAGGTTATGGAACACAACTAGGATTGGGGTTCTTTTAAAGCTCAGGCGCAGCTTCAGGTTGCGGGCATTGTGCGCAGCACCTCTGCACTTACCTGTGATATGGCAGTGGTCGCGGACAGAGTCACCATGTCGAGGGTTTTTACATGTATGACAATCCTGTGCTGTCCGGTGTGCGCGCCAATCCTCTCTTGTAATTATTATTGGTCGAGGGTTTGCCAGAACTGCTTTGATATTAGTTTCTTCCTGCTGCAAAGCCTCAAGGAACTTCTCAGCTGCATTTCGTCCTCGATATACTACGGGAGGTTCTGTACGACCATCACACCTTACCACAACATATCCATAGCCACACGTTTCGTGCTGTTGAGTCTTTTGAGTATTGGATTGTGCGGGGTTAGATTCTGGACCATCTATCTTACAGGTGAGAGCCTCAAAATCTGCGTAGATTACGTGGGGCGCTGGGAGCTGCTTGTGATGGTTCTGGAAGGACAATTTGTTTTCGCCTTTTTTTGACATCTCAATACGTACAGCCGTTTGACCAATTCCCATACAATTAGGTATATGGGCCTCTAGCAGGTCTTTCCTGGAATATCCATGCAGACACCTCTCACAGAAGTGCTTATACCTTTGATTGGCTCTTTGATCAAAAAGCAGGTGGCTGAGGCTGTTGACCCACGTGTAGTGGAACTTACATGCCTTCTCAATCAATAGAAGGTTGATCCTGGGGATGTTCTTGTCTTGTTTGCTGAATCTGTGAACGATCACCTCTTTATCCCAACCGAAGACATTAATAGCCATGCTGTTTTGTTACTCAACCATCCCGATTTGGAAGAGTAGAGCTGGAGCCTCTATCCCTACAAAGTTTAAGCAGTCTTTTGAGGGATACTTGCTGCATCTGTGTGGATCTTTCTTGGCTGGAAAAAGAGCCGATCGGAGAGCCCAGCGAAGACAGTTATCTTCATCGTTTTTTCACATTGATGATAGTGTAGCTTTGAGTTCTTTTGGCAAACCGATATAAAACCTACCTCGTAGTGGTTGGTACCGGGCAATATTTAGCCAGAGGTCTTCCACTCTATACATCATCCATCCTGACCCTCTTTGAGTCCATTTCTAAAGATATTCTATCATGCGTGGGAAAGCGTTGTTGAGCGCTGCATCAATTTCATCCACTTGCAGGACATCCATTTGATGTCTGCGAAATACTGAATTTGTGAATTCTGTTTCTCCATCGCCATTATCCTTCTTCAGCCCCACTTTGAGTGCTAACTTGATTTTTGCCCCGCAAAGGGTTCCAACCTCTTCTGCTACCTTCCGGTGAATCGCGGGGCAAACATCGTCCAACAGGGCTAGTGGGTCAGCACCCAATCGGTGTCCATCTGCGATAATCATCTGCCAACTGCGGAGGTAATTACCAATTGTCCCAGGGGCCCATCTGAACCGTAGTGCAGGAACAGGTCTCGGTGCAAGAAGAGGTATCGGTGCTCTAGGAGCAGCAACCGATCTGCGAGCTGGCATATGCCTATGATGGGTCATCAAGGAGGATACATACTTTCCCAACGCCTCGACTCCTTCTCTTCTAAATGCAATTCTATTTAAGTCATTCATTATACGCTGCTATACTATAGTATGTTCTTTCTCTAATATGTTGTAACACAGATTTGTATACCATGATACACCATGTCTCTTATAGGGACATAGTTTCATTTCTGCTAGCACTTCTTAAAAGTTTATACCAGCTTTTTCTAAATGTACATACGTTGTTCAACAACCCTCCTACCACCGCAACCACGGCAAAGTTGTGTCTGAGAATAAACACCAGCCCCACACTTGCGGCATGGTGCTGTTGGACATTTACTGTTTCTAATCACTACTCGATGCTGCCAGCATTGATCATACATAGCAAGTCTTCCACATGTTTCTTTGTTACCTAGCGGTAGCCAATTAAACTTGTTATCTGCACGTACTGACATCTTATATCATTATAATACCCTATCTCTAATTGCATGCTGCATTATTTCCCATTTGTTGGGACCTCGGTGTTGTGAGGAACGATCAAAAACTCTTCACGGACAAATCCACGACCCAGATCATCTTGAAGATAGTATAGGACAGGCTATCGCACGGGTATCCAGACAATCCAATTAAAGATATCATATGATCTTTAATATTACGATGTAGCATAATAGGCATATCGTCACCGGAGAATCCACCAACCTACAATTCCCGCTCCAGGTAAGCGAAGTAGGAATTAGTGATGTGTGCTTTACCAGCGGTTGGTATAACATTAAAAAGGATGGGAAGATTAATGTTCTGGTAATTGATAGTAGAAAGACCAGGACAATAAAGGTTGAGGTAGGCATGTATAATTTCAGTATGATTAAAAAAGGATTAGATAAAGGGATAATATATAATGATGCGGGAGGTATTGATTTCGAGACTCACTGATCTGTATAACTGTGCTAGATGGGGTTGCGCTTCTTTTAAGTGAAAATCTCTTAGAGCTATTGGAATTTGAACTTACTGATGAAAATAGGGTAATGAACCTAGATGCGTATAGGAGCGATCGTGTACCTTCTCTAATGACGGATCTTTCCTTAATCATTCACCTCCAAGAGTTAGATGTTTTGCATAACATTGTTGATGGACACCCCACGGATAGACTTGTTAAATTTCTTGTGAATAAGACTGATATAGGCCAGAGACTAATATACGATATAGTCATCCAAGAATGCATCGACTTGCAAAAAATGTGCTGAATACCATCACCTTAGAGGTACGAAACAATGGTACACTTTTCAATAACCACAATTTCTTCATTGAAGTTACATTGCTATTAAAATAATCGATGTATTACAGCACTTATCTAGTAACCGGAAAACCAAGAAACCTAGAAACCCCTCTTCAAGTAAAAGAGGTAGGTATCACAGATGTGTTTTTCACCAATGCTTGGTACAACCTGCAGGAGCGTGGATTCGCCTCCAGAGGGTAAGCGAATTAAAAGAGTAACCATTGAACCAGGCTTCTATACTTTCAATACACTACAAAAAAGGAGTTGATAGGGAGATAGAAAGAGAAGAAAGAGGAGGTATGTTCTCAAAACCAAACACTTTACAAATCAAATTAGTCATACCGGCTACTTGCGAGTTCAAATTCAGCAGTAACTGTTTATATTTCTTGGGAATGAATCTCACGGATGATTGGATGGGTGCAGGTGTATATACGAGTGATTACGTACCTCCCCTTTTAAGGGATTTATCTTTATGTATTCACCTTCTGCAATTAGATGTTACTCGAAACTTTGTTGAAAGGCATCCTAGCAATAGACTGGCAAAAATGACAGTTATTGAAGAAGTAGGGGAAACCACTCACGTAACATATTCACACCCCATTATGCATCCTTTTGCTGGGAAGGTGTGTTTAACACCATCACCTTAGAGGTGCGTGATGGCTATGGCCAGCTCATACATAATACTATTTTTTCAATTGAAGTGACTTTACTATTAAGATAGCTATGAAGGTTGTTGACAGCATGTATCCAACATTACCATCAGCTCCTCCTGAGGAGGGGGCTAAAGGAGCCAGCAATTCTCAATTACAACATATGACACAACTAAAAAGTACCTTGAAACTGAAATTTCTACTCGAGAAGGTCTAAGCCGCAAATACACAAGGGTCTCCCATGGGTTTGAAGCAGTAAACGCATTGCTTATAACAGCCATGGGACTTGGTGCAGCTGGAATAGATGTTTTGGCTACGATTGTTGCTGCACCAGTAGCAATTGCTATGGAAGGTGCTGCTGCTGTATGTGGTATTGGTAGTGTACTCTGTAATTATTTAAGAACACGGATGGAAAAGAAAGTTGCGAAGCATCGTCAGATTGCAACAACTGCTTCATCTAAGCTTAACAGGATCATAGACCTTGTCAATAAAGCCATCAAAGATGGGAGCGTTTCTGCTTCAAAATTTAAGACGGTCGTTGAAAAATTTGAACGTTATAAAGTCTTAAAAGAGAAGGCCCGAGCTGCTAAAAAGATTAATTTGGGTGAGGATGAAAAAAAGCAGCTTCTGGAAGATGGGAACAAATTGGACGGCAGAAGGCGCAGCAGGCCATTGCCAAAGTACTGGGTGGAGCCTCAAGTTAAGCTTTCAGCGACAGCCGCCTACATATTGAAGGAGTCATGATATATATATGTATATGTATATATATATATATATATATATATATATATATATATATATATATATATATATATATATATATATATATATATATATATATATATATATATATATATATATATATATATATATATATATATATATATATATATATATATATATATATATATATATATATATATATATATATATATATATATATATATATATATATATATATATATATATATATATATATATATATTTATATATATATATATATATATATATATATATATATATATATATATATATATATATATATATATATATATATATATATATATATATATATATATATATATATATATATATATATATATATATATATATATATATATTTGTATATATAAATGAAGCATGGCAGCATTTAAAGACATTCCCAGACATATGCCAGAGACTCCTGTTTGGCAAGATGCTGAGATTGTAGGTGTGGGTAATCTAACAGAACAGCGGATATACCCAGGCGGATCAAATATGTACTTCTTGGCAAAGTTTAAAAACATCTTTAAAAACGACTGAATACACAACGGACATGATGATGCCACTGTGGAAAGGTGGCGTGCCGACACTATGATGTTTTGGCAAACGCAGTTAAACTTTGCCCAGTGGATTACTGCATATGGATGTGGTGTTTCTCCCGAGCAGATGACTAACTACAAACACCAGACGGTTCGCATAGTTTATCGCTTACATGTGTACTACACCATACGGAGAATATTGAAAAGATTTGAAGTTTGTCTTCCAGATGAGGATAACTTTGAACAGTTTGAAGAGAAACACCGAACAAATCATTCAAAAACTTACGGGTTAAAGCTGTTATTTCCAAAACACAGTGGTTTCCACAATAGATGTAGTTGTTACAGAAAACAGCAGTATGAAATGACCTCTTGAAAGATGCAGTACATCTGAAAATAAAGTTCATTTGAAAGAAAAAAAGAACAATATATCCTGAACAGTTTGAAGAGAAACACCGAACAAATCATTCAAAAACTTACGGGTTAAAGCTGCTATTTCCAAAACACAGTGGTTTCCACAATAGATGTAGTTATTACAGAAAACAGCAGTATGAAATGACCTCTTGTGAACTGAGTAAATATTGGTTTGCCACATTACTCACGCATGGGGTGAAATAGAGGTCAGTTGTTGAATATTCATTGCTTGAATATTTGTATGCAAATAGTGTATCTAGAATACATTCTTATGATTTAGTAAATATTTGGGTGCAAAAAATAAGCAATACGGTATGCAAAATCAAACAATTTGTATATTAAATTATTGGAAAAGTAAATTGTAATGACATTTATAGATAACTGCAATGTGTACACTGTTATCATTAGTATTGTATATATGATAGGGTATAAAATGAATTTTAGAACAATAAACAATTTTCTCGGAGGTGGATGACGCTTCATTCGTGCACAGCGAGATCTCAGCATCGTTGGAAAAGGAGGGCAGAGCACTCGAGGAGTCTGCTAAAGTACAAAATGACGGCCAATGGTAACATGTTGAACTGTTGATACCAAGCAAAGCTACTTGGAGGCTAGGAGAGTGATACAATCTGTAAATAGGTGCACCTATTGGAACATGAACAAAAAAGCAGGAGCGGGCAGAGATTGAAGTTGTAATTAAAAGTGGCTCCTGCCTTTCTTCCACGGGAGTTTTGCTGTTCTTTTATTTATCATTATTTTTTTTAGATTTTATCATTGTTATATATATATATATTTTTTTTTTTTTGATGAAGGTGTTAGGGCAAGGTGAAAAACAAAAGTGGGCCAGAAAAACCGTAAAAGTGCCCTAAAATCCCAGCCCAATTGGTGAAACAAAAACAACGCAAAAACGACATAAAAAGTGCGCCAGAACCCCCAGCCCAATTAGTGAAACAAAACGAAGTAAAAACGACATAAAAAATGCGCGAGAACCGAGCCTAATTAGTGAAAACAAAAACGACATAAAAAGTGCGCCAGAACAAGCCTTTTGTATACTACTGCTGAATTGTTTAAAAATAATTGGATGGAAAATAATATCTTGAGTAATAATTAACTGGGAATTAAGAAATTTACCCATAATTTACAACGCAATCATAACAAAGCAGCTTAAGAAAAAACTATGATCGACCAAATTATTGGTGGGGCATATGCCCCACCCGTTCCGGCACCCTTGTTTACCCAGTGCATTATATGCGTATATAAACACTCTGCTTCTCTATTAATCTTTAATCATGTTACAACTATCATAACGCCAATGTTGATAGTCCTAAGGAAATTTGAAAGATGATTCTGGAATTAATTGCGAAGTAGACGACGGCTGATAAGTATACTTTCTGCAAAGCAGATCGTGCAATAGCTCAAGCTCTTAACTCAATCAGTGATGAAAAAACAAGTAGAAACGAGTCCAAGTAAATCACCACCTGTTTGTCTATGGATTGATAACTGTCGATGAAAAACAGGAACTGCTCGGATAATTGATGAGCTTTGCATGAGGTAGCCGTTCTGATTTTATACTAGATTTACATTCCAGCTTACACGGGTAAATAATTTACACTGCACCAGTTAAAATGATGTATAGTTTATGCGGCTTACTATGCCAGTAGCACTAAATGTTAAAATTTCCCTATAATGAAGAGAAATTTTTCGAAAATTGAAGAAAATGTCCCGAAAAGGGAATAAAATTCCCTAAAAAATTTCCCAAAAATGAAGGAAATTGAAGAACATTTTTGGAAATTTAAAAAAAAAAATCAGCAAATTAAACAAAATTGCCTACAAAATTTCACGAAAATAACAAATTCACTAGGGGCAAATTCATCACCGAATTATTTGGGCTATATTTGATCTATGCTAATAAATTCGTTATTACAGCTTATTTCCCGAATATGTATACTATACTGTTACATTCCGCTGCTTCCATTTCACTTATGGATTTTTGCCAGCGGGGGAAGGAGGAGTTTCCCCTAAACCCACTGAATATGCCACTGTCGAAATATCCCTTCTACATGTTTTGCCCCCACTCCAGATTTCTTCAAAAATGCTATGTATGTAACTACTAACTTAGAAAACTTGAGCTAAAGCTAACAGAATGTATTCAACTGAATGGTTAATACCAACTGACCAAGATAAAAACTACCAACCTGACTTAAAAACTACCAATGTCAACACTGAATATTATTAGCAATGGGAACAAGATTTGTTGCAATCGCAGAACTATGATTGAGGATGTAGGCTATGCGACAAAATTAATCCCAAATCTTGGATACATTACAAACGCTAAGAATTATCCTTTGATGTAGTTTCCTAAATAATGCACAATTGAACTTAAAGCAAGATACTGGCAAGTTATTCTGCTTTCTTACCTTTCTTTCCGTGTTTGAATTATTTGGTATGACGTCTCAGAATCACTGAAAGCTACATTGCCATACGCCAGTCATTTTAGATGAGTTTGAATAGATTACCAGTCAGTTTGAAACCATGTATTGCAGTGAGGGAAGAAATCGACGTCCTTCCTTAAATAGCGTCTGTAATCTAAAGTTCATCCACTTAGTTAACTATTAATTCAAACTTTGGACGTGATTATCAAACACTCGACAACAAATACAATGACAAGAGTTATTCACAGCTCGGAATTGATATGGTTTCTTTGAAGCAAAGGATGGCGCTTGTCCATTAACCATACCACACCTAGAAACTAAACGGTATACAAAAGGTCAGTTTTCAGAGTTACTTTTGGTAACTTCACATGCATAGAAATGGCCGAGATCAGGGGAGAAACTAGTGGCAGTGAAACAAACTGGAACATCATGAAAGTCACGAAATTATGATTTCGATTTTTGTTTTTCTGTCTTGACCCTCGGGACACGACGTGTCAAGGATGCATGCTGGAAATCCGCTTTTAAAAAATTAGGAAATGTATTACAATTTTGATTTCATTAAGTAATTTAGATTTGACGCTATGCACTGCAGTCAGAGAGCTGACCTCCGTGACCCGCAAATCTTTAAACATCGATGACGTCATAGCAATTTAAATTTGCGCCAAGTTTGAATCTTCCGATGCATGCCCAAAAACTTCAATTTCATCATTAACTACATGCAAAGAGCTTCTACACATAAGACTACAAATATCTGTTTTGATTGGAATTTATTCTGCTACAATTAAAACTATGTAACACAATGTATGATACAAGAAAAAAGAAATTTAATGTCGAAATTACGGAGTCACCGACAGAATGCAATACAAAGCAATTTAGCCAAATTGATGCTTTTGAGAAAGTCCAAACGTTTTATCTGTTTATTGAGCCAAATGGTGCAAAATCTTCCATGCTATAGATTTCAAGTGATATTTCAAATAAATATTAGACTGTACGGCACTTCACAGTAGAAATGTCTTTGATGCAGACGCCGTTTTGGAAATTCGTAAAGAACTCAGTGCACGGAAGGTGGTACAAATTCAATTCGTTAAAATAAACCACACACATTTAGTCCAGATGTTTTTTTTGAATAACACTCTTGACTGACATCGTAAAGCCTCGCTTCCCAAACTGCTGTTTTTCAGCAAAATTATGGAAAGTCTGGTAAAAACAGGAAGTTCCTGATTTTAAGCGAAAATTCTACAGCCTAGAAACAAGTTTTCAGGCTCGTTCATAAAATAAATAAATTGAATTCATACAGCAAACTCATTTTATTATTATTATAAATATTGCTAGGATTAAATCAATAATTTTGTTATATAATTTACTTTATGAGTAAAAGTGTTTTCGTGTTTCATCTAAAAGAAAATTAATACTTAATATTCACATTAGAACATAGTATATGCTATACTATCGATATCATATCCGTCGTGCCATGATGCCCGGACCAATTCGTTTTAGCTGAAATAAAAGTTACGTCTCTCCGCTCACTCTAAATGTACCATGGTCAGATGGTCAAATTGCTGACCATCAGACCATAGTCAGATAGTTGTGATCGCGGGTAAATTGACCATAATATGGTCAATATCTTGGTGGGCTTGCGTGTGAAGTGTGTCTTGTGAGAATAGCTGACCATTCACTGTAGTCATTTAGAACTCCCATAATACATTGCGACGCGCCTAACAACAGAATCGATTGTACCGCCCAACAAACACAGAAACTGGACAATCTGAAGTTCCATTATGCATAATGTTGTCTTAACAGAGCTAGAAGAATGGAATTTACAGACTTCAGAGGAAAGTTTAAGCGTAAAGTTTTGATTCTGCCCTATTATTTCGGATTTCTATGGCACGTCTGTTGTCTTCCAGCCGAATACTCCAGACAGTTGGCAAACGTTAAACCTAACGTGTTAGGCCTTCCATTGTTAGTGTTAGACATACCTTACAAAAATGAACTAGAATAGGCCTAATACTATTTAGCATATAGCATAGCAAGGTTTAACGTCCGAACATTATATCAAGACAGCCACGGCCTTTGATAAGCAGTTGTGAACTCCCTTGACTTAGGAATCTAGAGTTGGGATGAGACTCGTAACGTACGAGTCCGAGTATTGAGGAGGTCGGACATCCGGGAATGTTGTGGTAAACGGCGACGTAGCAATGCTTTTTTGACGATCTCGAACTTCAGTCAAAGGGGAAAACAAACAGTCAGTTATCATTGCAGTCAATGGAAGGAAAACCTATTTTTTGTCATTTTTTAACAAATACTGTACAGAATGTATTTTTTTTAACAAATGTTGTGTATTAGATAATAGTTTCCAACATATATGAGTACCGTTAGTTTTTGCTGACTGGCTAAGGCGACACAAGCATTCATAAAAAATATCCCATTGACTGTAATGATAAAGTTTCCCCTTCAACTTGGCAAAACCGTACTAAGCCCGTACACGGTTACGTCAAACCGACCACCTCAATACATGTACCCATTGAAAAAGATGCGCTACACTTGCTAAAGGCTGAAAAAGTTAATGGGATTTCACACGTCTCCCGCCAAAAAAGTTGCTAGGTTTTTGGGGAACATTCATTTTTGATATCCGATTCCAAATCAACCCCCTTCTCACTGAAAAATCACACACGGGCCCTACTTCATTTTGTTTCCAGATCGGTTGTACAACTTTGAGATAAACAATGGTAAATAGTCAAAGTTAAAAAAAAAATTCTCAGTTTGTTCAAAATCTTGAAACGCTCTTGCTTGTAAAGCCGGCCCAAGTACATGGCGGGGCACAAATAGGATGTTTTACGCCTCTAAAATTATTGTTCGCAGCATTTGGAATAATTCGGGGCGAGCGTAGGCAGACAGCGTTATACACATTAGAATTGCAACGCTCGAACACTGCAATCCAATTTCTGCGCTCTATATCCGCGTACACTTACATCTTATGCCTACTCGTAAATTCAAACAATCCAAAAACGCCTGTATAATTTTCTCGCCTATGTTGCTCTTTTTCTAACTTGTGTACACCCGCGTAGCCGACCTAGAAGTCAATTATACGCAGAAGTTAACAATAATTTCAATTTAAAACCACGGAGTCAAAACGTTGTTGGTACATTTTTAACAATGAGTTTTACCATAGAGCGTGACGTCATTCGCCCCATACTACGTATTAACTTGGTCGGAAATGTCACCTGAAGTCATCAGACTGCATAGCAACCGCGCATTCACCCCGCATTGGAGTGAAAACAAAGCGATCAGCTGTGTTTGTTTACATGTCATACGTACCGCACACAGTAAATGCGTACGGACTTGCCCACGTGTATCGCGCAAAGGTTTGCTTTTACTGCAGAAAATAGGCCGAGAAATGAATAGGCGGAAGGCCGAGAGAAACGTAACTTCCTATACATACAGTGCGGGGAAACAGTAGTAGTAAGGGTACACTATACAGGTAGTGACAAATCATTACCTGTATAGCGGCCCCTGAGATTTTCCAGGTCATTGGATTGCGTCACAAGATGTTCTTGACGACGGAGCTTCTAATTGGTCACTATCTGCATAGCGGTCTGAGATTTTTCAGGTCATCAGATTGTGTCAGAAGATATTCTCGACGACAAGGCTTCTAATTGGTCACTACCTGTATAGCGGCCCCTGAAATTTTCCCTCTTGGTCATCGAATTGCGTCACAAGATATTCTCGACGACGGAGCTTCTGATTGGTCACTACCTGTATAACGTACCTTTTCCTTCCTTCCGCCCTCATTAGGGTTTCTTTGGATCTTGAGTTACGAATGTTGGCATTCAGCAGTGTGGTCTAATTAAATCACCCGAGTCCTTTTAACGAGGTGTATAGCTTTTCCCACTGGGTATGTTAGGTGATTGTAAAGTACCTCAAACGTGAAATTATAAAATGTCTTTTTGTAGGTCTCTCTCAATATATAAAGACATGTCGTACATGATAAGGATCATTCACGATGACGTCGCATAACGACACGTTAGACGGGACGTTGAAACATCCATTTACCTGTATCATTGCAGGTCCAACAGGATGTGGAAAGACCCGTTGGGTTAGAACATTGTTGGAAAGTCGAGCAGAATTTATCGACCCACCACCTGAACGCATCTATTGGTTCTTTGCCGAAAACCAACCCGATTATGAAGCGCTGAAGCAAGTTTTACCTCACGTGAAGTTTATTAAAGGTCTACCCACCGAAGACGATCTGAAACGTTTGGATCCGGAATGTAATAATATCATTGTCATTGACGATCTCATGAGTGAACTGAATCCCATTGTAACGACACTGTTCACCAAAGGCAGTCATCACCGAAACATATCCGTGTTGCTTTTGTACAGAATTTGTTTTTCAAAGGCGGACGTACCCTCAGTCTCAACACCCACTATCTCGTCTATTTCAAAAATCCGCGCGATGCTTCTTCTGTTGATCATTTGGCTCGTAAAATGTTTCCTGGACGCCTACACCGACGCCACACGAGAGCCGCATGGTTACCTGTTCGTCGATTTTACCCCTACGACGCCCGATCGATATCGTCTGCAGACCGGTGCAGACCGGTCTGTTCGACCGGCGTAACGTGTATATACCAAGATAAATAAATGGACAAAAGTGTCGTATAACGAGTTTATTTGACGTTATGACGTGGTCCCGCAAAGTTTCGATAAAAAATGAACAATGTTTGGCTTGTAACTTTGACTTTTAGATAATTGTTTGAATTGTAGTGTCTATGTCACTGTACATTTAATTGATTTGTTGCTTATGAGGTTTCTATCGTGGAAAAATTAAATGAAGCGTAAAGTGGCTCGTCCTCTCTGTTTGGGCGTTTTACCCAAAGTTACATGCATGGATGTGTAAATACACTTATAAAATACGTTTACGAAAGTTGGGTAATGTCATTTATCATGAAGAAGTGGAGGGGTCAAGAACCCTATCTCAAAGCGATCGCTAAAAGTACATCAAGACAACGTCTTAACGTATTGAACAACGCAAATAAACATTAATGACACTGCTTATGTGATTGTGCCCTAAACGTATTAGAAGGCAAGGTGAAGTTTAGCCCGTCGGAGAAGAAAGCCATTGCAAGACGTCGACCCAAGTTACAGGTGTTAGCCTACCAAACATCCCGCAAAAGTACAAACGACACGTGTTACGTCAACGTGGCGTAGGGAATTTTTTTGAAGCATTGTTGCCCCGGTACTGAAGCAGCTTCTGAGTTTGTTGCCTTCCGTGATCCCTCTCCTGTTGTAATCATGAAGAAGATGATGGTTGTCAACCCGGATGCGTTAAAGCGCCAAACGCAGCTGTTTGAAACACCGGAAAAGACCAAGGTGATGGTTTTGAATGACAAGATGCGAGAGATTCTGGAACGACGTGATATTACCGACAAGGAAAAAGTCAAGTTGTACGAACATGATTTGGTTCTGTACACAACATAACGACGGAAAACGCTGGGTCCGCAGACACCACCACCACCGCCACCGACACAACCGCGTATTCACGAGAGACCATCCATCGAAGACGTCATCACCAGCGTACCCAAAGCGTTACGAGCAAAAGCAGAACAGTTGACCAAGACGGTGCTACGCGAGATGACATGGAGTCCTAAAGGCAAACTGATGGTCGACTGACAAGTCGTGCCTGAAACTCACGTTGTGGATCTGTTGTGGATTTCCGAATATCATTCACCCCGCAAGGACGCAACGCATTTGTGGAATGCTTGTCGCGCATCAATGTTCCTCAAGAGTTAATCGGCAATCGTGACGTGTGGGATCGACTTCAACGTTTTCAACGTACAGGAAAATTTGACGATTGCCACCCAGTAGAACGTGAAGACATCCTTTCCATGGCAATGCGCATGGGTTCATGGGAAGACGACGGCGACCAAACGTTGGAACCACGCACATCTTTAATGACACGTACTCGACGCAGAGCTAATACAATTCAATCACTCCCATCCTTCCCATTTAGTAATGAAGTAGCCGTCATGACAAACATATCGGCACATTTAGCGACTTTAAGCAATTTTCTACAAAACACTACATGCATCAGCGCTTGTTGTAGAGGACGTGTGATTCATAATGACGACGAAAATATCTGCGACGGGAAAAGAGAAGGTGGAAAAAATCTTTCGAGACATCTACTACGATCCATCACATTCCGCTGGTTTTGCCGGAGTCGACAAGCTACACACAGTGGTCAAGAAACAGTTCCCGAATCTAACGAAGACCTCGCTTCGATCTTGGCTTGAGAACCAAGATACGTACACGTTGCATAAACCCTCACGGCGCAGATACCCCAGAAATCGCGTTATCGTGAACGGCATCAACGAGCAATGGCAAGCTGATCTCGTCGATCTTCGTGCTTATTCTCGATATAACAAAAGAGCGAAATGGCTTTTGACGTGCATCGATATATTTTCCAAATATGCTTGGGCCATCCCTCTGAAAAACTCCTGTCGCTCCTTGTTGCGTTTAAAAAACTGTTCAAAGAGGCTGGACGTTTACCACTGAAGCTGCAGACAGACAAAGGATCGGAATTTTACAACCGCCAGGTAAAAGCATTTTTGAAAGAAAAGGGCGTCCAACTGTTTTCGACGGAGAACAAGACTAAAGCAAGTGTCATAGAAAGATTTGATCGTACCTTAAAATCCAAAGTGTGGCAATATTCTAAGGCCAATGACACGTACAACTACGTGGACGTCTTGTCGGATCTGATGGCGGCATACAGCGCCGCGCGCCATCGAAGTATTTGACGAGCACCCGAAGACGTGAATTGGACCAACAAGTAAGACGTGTGGCAAACACTGTACGGAGATGCAAAGTCTACGGTCAAGCCGACATCTACTTCACGCATCGGAGACGTCGTTCGGCTCAGTATGGTGACGCGCCCATTTCGAAAGGCTACTTACTCCAATGGACGGGAAAAGTGTTTGTGATCGACAAAGTAATCCAGCGACAAGCCATCGTGTATATCGTGAAAGATCTTGACGGCGAACCGGTAAAAGGCACGTTTTACCGCGAGGAATTGCAACGGAGTGGTAAAAAGGAAGCCGAAGCCCTCTACAAAATCGAAAAAATTGTGCGAACCCGCAAACGCAAGGACGAAAAGCGTTAGTATTTGGTCAAATGGTACGGTTATCCCAGCAAATTTTACAGTTGGGTCGATGACGTGGTTAAATTCTAATGTATAAATGTATGACAGTCAAAACCTTTATTAAAGTAAACGTCATCGTCATGGCCAAATCGTTTTACATAGCGCTACCCAGCAACGGGTATATGGACGTGTTTCCTGACAACACGGTCAGTGAGTACAAGAACAAACTCCCGAGACCTTTGCATATCGACGGCGAATGGGAAGTCGGACTTGTCGAGTGCACGTACCCGTACTCGTGGTTCCAAATCTGCAACGAAACCAGCAAGTTTTACTTCAACGAATTAACAACGCACTCAAACTGGAATCCTGTGTAATTACATCCGGGAAAATCGTTTTTCAATGAACAGGCAATCTTTGACAGAACATATCTACCCAAAACTTTAAATCGAAGAAACGAATTGTGTTTCGACGGTGTCAATGGCAACGGTCAACTGAAACTACGTGCCTGTCCTAATTGTGAAGTGAAACTGGAAGGCAAGTTTACGCAAACACTCGGTGTGTCGGATACACATGTGCTGACGAGCGAATGGGAATACGGACGCTATCCATGGCTAAAGCAGAATGTTCATTAGCTGTATGTGAACACAGACATCATCACATCCCGTCCGGTGGGAGATCACGAAGTACCGTTGTTGAAGAGTTTCAGCGTCACAATTCTGCCGGATTTTGGCTTCCCCGTGGACGTCGTACCTCTACTCGTCGCCTACTACCTAATCAAGAGGAACCCCATCGACACGATTGAGATCGCCCTCCGCGATGGAACAGGACAACAAATTCCGTTTACGTCGGGACGTACCATCGTCACGCTACATTTTCGTCAACGACGTTCTGCGTGGCTCTAGCTATATAATTGTGTAAACTGCGCATCTATCCTCATTTACACATCAGATAACATCATGGCAGGACCTTTATTCGTATTTGCAGGACCTGGAAATCAACGAGGCTACAGTCTTGGAGGAATACTTTAGAGACTATTTAGGACAGCACTACCGTTTGTGAAACGGGGTGCTGTGAGCTTGGCAAAAGAAGTCGGTAAAGAAGCGTTGACCACTGGTGCAGGAATTCTGGAAGACGTGTTGGCCGGACAAAGCGTGAAACGAGCTGCATCCCGTAGAGCGAAAGCGGCTGGACAACGTTTGACACGCAAAGCCATGGGTCGCGCTAAAGCGCGATTGCAACAGCGAAAAGCCAAAATAACAGAGCCGAAGAATCCCTGGAGAAATGCTCGTTTGAAACAGTATTTACGTCAACGACCGTCGTTTTACGTCCAACCCCAGAAATAAGAAGAAAAACACTTTGGGTCAATACTCATTTGTCATTTGTCTACGGAACCGTCAACATGGCTCTCGTTCACGCTCACTCTTTACTGTGCTCCAAATTAGAAATGGAATTGTTTACCGTGCCGCCAACGCAGATGCTTATCAAAGACAGCAAGCACGTCGAATACCGTCCGTTCGGAGGTTTGAACACCACAGGACCTATCGAATTCGTCATCCCCGGAACGGGAACCAAGTACATTGACATCAACAACACCCAACTGTATCTCAAAGTCAAGATTACGAACGCAGATGGAACAAACTGCGACGCAACCGTCAACGACCAAAAAGTGGCCCCCGTCAACCAGTTGTTGCATTCGATGTTTTCTCAAGTGGACGTATCTCTCAACGGCAAACTCATCAGTTACTCCACACCCACGTATCCGTACAGATCGATGAACGAAACGCTGCTCAACTACGACAAAGAGGCCAAAGACACCCACCTCCAATCGCAAATGTATTTCAAAGACACCGCCGGTCACGTAGATTTTCACGACTTGACGGCTGAAGTCATTCCTAATACAGGCTTGAAACATCGTTTCAACAATACCAAAGGCAGCAAAGTCTTCGAAATGATGGGCCCGATTCATGCTGACATCTTTGCACAGAACAAGGTGTTATTACCCATCGTGGAAGTACGACTGAAGTTACATCGCACCAAAGACCCATTTTGCTTTATATCAGGAGCTGAAAATGCCAATTTTCAAGTACAAATTTTGGACGCCATCCTGTACATGCAAAAAGTGACGTGTAGCAGCACCCACGTTTTAAACGACATCACTATGCTAAACCAAGAACCAGCCAAGTACAAGATTCGACGAACCGTCCTCCGCAATATCGCCATCCTGATGGGCACCCAGAATTTGCAACGGGACAACGTTTTTTTGAGTGAACTACCTAAACGGGTAGTGCTTTGTCTGGTGGACACGTCTGCAGTCAACGGCGATTACACCAAAAATCCATTTCGTTTCCAAGGATTTAAGCTGAACTATTTGACCTTACATGTCGACGAGAAAGAGTATCCTGCCACACCGCTCACCCCCAACTTTGGCTCACACCAGACACTACGCAGTTACCTTCAGTTGTTTTCGGCCACAGGTCGTTTGTATAGTGATGGGGGTATGGATATTACGCCGTCTGACTTTTTCGACGGTTACAAAATGTTTGCGTTCGATCTGACACCTGATGGATCTAACGGACAGCATTATTCAGTCAACAAAATAGGCAACTTACGTCTGGATCTAAAGTTTGGAGCCGTACTACGGACTACCAAGAACCTCCTCATATACGCTGAATTTGACAACATCATCGAAATCGATAAAACCCGTAACATTCTCTATGACTTCACCAATTAGTCATGGAAACGTCCGACCTGATACATCTCTTGGATTCTGATGCATTTACACGCTGGTTAACGTGCGACGTGTACAATGGCGTTCACGCGGCCGATCAATTACACGAGCCGCTTCATCGCCCGACCGCATTGGTAGTCAACACGGATCTGAGCTGGAAACCGGGCCGGCATTGGATTGTCATTTACATTCCCGAACGAGGACCCTGGGAGTATTTCAATTCTTATGGTGAACTGCCTAATGTTCCTGCTATACGAAATTATCTGAAGGGGAAACCGGTAATCTACAATCGCAAACCGCTCCAGAGTCCGGGATCAGACGTGTATAGCCACTACTGCATTTACTATTTAATACACCGAGCGCGAGGACAACCCATGAATATATATATCATCACGGCACGGTTTGGAGAGGATGTGGAACGTAACGTCGAGGACGTGCGTACATTCATACGACGTCATTACGAAGTACTATAGATTAAATGCCAATAAACTACTAAAGATTACTTTCTAAAGACGATGAACATCCGAAATGACCGGAGTCGGAACAGGTAACTGTCTCCTCGTCGCAACGACAGACTCCAACTAAAGTAGTGACTTGTTAAAAAAAAGAGGGCGCTGTATCGCAAACTTATAAGTGTTAAATGAAAGTAAACTGGATCCCGCGAACTGCTGCTTTTTAGCGCCATATAACTTGCGTGTTATCTCCTGGCGTATTATGTCCTGTACAGTGTTAATATGCGGACGTCCTTTCCTTGCAAGCTATTTTCTGACCATAATGCTGTGTCAATAAATTGAAAAAAGGCAAGTTTGATGTGTCAACGTGTTTCTTGTATCTTTTTTACCTCCTTTTCTATAGTATTTTCCCCGGTCACTCCATTTTTAAACGATACCCTTTACCCTCAAACCCCAACTCCTTCCCCAACCCATACCCCTTTATCTTTAGAAAAACATACATCCTCCCTGCCCTTTTTTCCCTTAGAAATAGAAATAAATTCATACCCCACCTCTTTTCTCTTTTAGAAAAACATGCATCCTCCCTGCCCTTTTCCCCTTAGAAATAAATTCACACCCCACCCCTTTTCCCGTTTGAAAATACATCCTCTCCCTGCCCTTTCCCCCTTAGAAATACATTTCAAAAGTGAGATCAACGCATGGTATGTTTCCAGCGTCCAAAAAAAAAAAGCTACGCCCTTTGCTTATCTATTAAATAAAAGGTCGATCGATGGAGCAGGCTGGATTATTGATTGTTTACACACATCGGGTACTTACGTATGGTGTAATTGAGCTTATCATAGCGCTCATACAATGTGAAGTTAGATAGCTATCATATTTTACGTTATTTTCCCAGTAAATCTCACTTTGTCCGTTTAAATGAAAAACAGTTGAACAAAAAACTGCCTCAAATGACAGTGTTTTAGAAAAATTGTTTCTCAAATGATGAGTTTCAGAAAAAAATGTCTTCTTAAATCATTCACGTTTTCAAACTATCGTCGCTCAAATTTTGCTCCCTGTGCGAAGTCAATGGGATTTGAAAATGAAATTTTGTTCTCAAATCGTACACATTTTCAAAAAACGTCTTCTCATACAGTTCGGGTGAACCCTTGAAAGGAGTCTTTCATGCTAATCCCTGCTTCCAGGGTTTGACCATTGCGCAATTTAGCAACCAGTCGACAGTTAAAACATACGAATCGCACACACATCTCAGCTGCTTACTATCTTCAATTCGGTCTTTTTCAAGTGTGCATTATGCGTGACACTGTACATGTGAGTGTGATCACCTACTGACTGACCGATCGTAAAGGAATAAACAGTGCAATTTGAGATTAACTAAACTAACTGCTTAAGTTTTATTCATGATTTGATTAGGCCCTAACGTCTGAACGTTACTCGCTAGTACAGACAATGGGTGAAACAAAATGACACGAATGACAATATGTATTACACACAAGCCTGCAATGCAAATAGTCCAACGTACACTCTACGCACATAATGGCTGTAACTTAGCATTAGTTACGGTCAATAAGCTTACGTTAGAATACGTTCACTGCTCAGACAGAACGTCACATACGAAAGTCACAAAGGAACTGATATTTCACTGCATTATGATGATTTAAATGAACGCGTTCTTCAAGAGGTTACGTAAATAACAACAAAATTTACGCGAAGAACGAATTTAATGTAAGAATTCATATGAAATAACCCTTTTAATTTGTAATTTATTAAACACTGACAATCGCAGTCAAAGAAGAAAAGTCGATGTTTAGTCAACACAACGCAGATGTTAGCACAGTACAGATTATTCGCAACAAACCTAAGCAGGTCAAACATAGGTCATGCATATATTGGCTCTTTTTTCAAAATCGGACTGGTGAACATATCAAAAGGTACTGGATAAAAGGTAGCTAACATGTTTTCCCATAAGTCCATGTACCTCTCACACTTCAGCAAACGCCGTCGTAGTTCACAAAATGATTTTACTTCGTCACTCTGTACAAAGTGTATGGACAAAGGAAATTGCATGATGGGTAATGGCTGCCTCCATGGCCTAAGAAAACCCTCTTTCGAGGGGTTTATCGAGAACTAAAAGGAGGGGTTCACCCGAACTGTCACATAACACGGTTTAAAAAATATCGTCGCTCAAATCTTACCTATTTTCAAAAACATATTCTGAAACATGACAAGTTTCAGACCAAACTATTTCTCAATTGTCAAGTGCAATGTCTTCACAAAGTGTCGAGAAAAAATGAAAATAAACGTTATACAAACAGTCTTCCGGGAAAATCAATAGGTCCACCTAACGATTTTCTGCGCAAGCTTATTTGAGTGCTTAGTATGTACCAACTGCCGTTAATCGGTGCTGCTACTAAGGTCATTTCAGGACATGCATTAAACTTCTAACTTAAAAAAAAAACCGAGCGCAATTTGACCAGGGAGTTGTCTCTGATTTGACTGAGTTATATCTTTCGTCAAATGGTAAACGGGCCTTTTTTAATGTAGGATATACAGTTAATTAATTTTGTGTACATCATGCGTATTTTTCCCTATCCGCTGTTACGTGGGTTTGTGAGCCTAAAGTTTTGATTATGTGATGTAATTAATGGGGGTTAAAATGTGGTAGAGTCGATCGATACATTATTGCTGTACATAATGCGTGTTTAATAATAGGGTGGTAAAAAGTTTGATTATATGATAATGGGGTAAAACTATCTGTTAAGATGAAACCTGTTTGCGTGGCAAAAATAGACCGATCGATGATTATGCATGGCGAAATGGTAAGAAAACACATTCATAACTTATGTTTGTTTATTCAATATTGGATTAATATAGATCCTTTGTTTAAATGTCCTTGATGTCTCTTACCATGGCATTATGGGATAAGGCATGAAAAACTAATATTAACTAACGGTATTGGTCTATTACATACGTAATAGAATGATGTCATTTTAAATCAATCAGATTGGTCAATTAATAGTGGTGTGATGACCATATATGGCAACAGTGTTAAATGTCATTCAAAACTTAACATTTAAAAGCAGGCTGAAGATTTTGTTTTATCATTCATTCGTTAGCGTTCGTCAGCTACACTAACAAGCACAACGTGTTACTATATATTGAGTTATATGAATTATAATGTGTTGACATTTCGTGTTATACTTACTGTGGTGTATTAATACATTGTGTGCATACTGCGAGTTTTGATTACCATGACTCACTATAAGGAGAGAAATAGGAGAGGTCAATCGTCGTTTAGGAAAACAGCAGGGGTGGTGCAATATGAGCCTGATCCTGAGGACAATGAGATGTTTTTGGCGTCGCCCAATTATGAGGTGTAAATGGATATGAAGGGGTGGGATATCGATAAACCAAACTACGAAGAGCAAATGGACATGGAAGAATGGGACGTCGATTCGCGAGAATGTCAACCGACCACCGACGGACTGACAACGTGGTGGCTCGAAGTGGGATTAAACTACCTCTGGAACTCGACCAATTCGTCAACCACTTGGTACAACAGTACAATGTCGGAGAACAAGTAGAAATGGGTGGCAACGTTGAAGATCGGGAGGGGGTCAGAGGAAAACATGACAAGCTGGAGAAGATGGACGCAGAAGGCAACGAAGTGGGGAACGAGGAAGTCACTGCTGAGAGCTGCTATCACATCGCCGAGACTCAAGGACGTCAGATTCCAATGTACCATTCTGAAGCCAACGAACATGTGATTCGTTTTGACGGGAAGAGAATTGCTTAACTGGTCCATAGAGAGGGAGACGTTGTCATTGCCTTACACGCCATTTTCGAAAGTTTGATCGCACGACTAGTCCAAGGCTTTGCAGCACACGATCGTGTGGGTTTTGAAATTCACGCACCGGCGTAAGACATCCAAATATGGATTCAACTCATGCAGAGAGACCAAGTAAGTCTTCAACGTATCCTATCCGCAATCGCCCGAGTACTACAATCCAAGACCGCTTTCGTACTCGACGGCAATGTTGAAATCCGAGTCCTTCACATCAAAAGGCCTCGGGGAAGCGGACGCAGTAACATGAAAGAATGGATTCAAAGAAAACGATCCATCATCCGCATTGCAAACAATGACCACCTCTGTTTAGCACGAGCCCTCGTGACCGCCAAAGCTTGCATCGATATAGAGACCGATCGCACTGTTAACTGGGAAAACATTCGTCACGGTTTTAGTGAGCAAACGAGACTCGCCAGAGAATTACATGAACAAGCCGGCGTGGCGCTTGAACCTTGTGGGTTAGACGAAGTCAACCAATTCCAAGCCGTGTTACCTGACTACCAAGTGAACGTCCTTACGACGAATCCCCACAACTTGTTTGTGTTCTGAGGGCCACCTCGTGAGAAACAACTTTATCTACTCTACCACGATGCTCATTTTGACGTTGTTACTTCGCTACCGGGGTTATTCAATGTGGCCAACTTTTGCGATCGCTGCCTGAAAAGGTATCACCACTTTGAGTATCACCGTTGCCGTAACGTCTGTGGGTGCTGTTTCAATGCAGGGAAGGAGGAATGCCAATTGATTAAATGGACACATTGTAAAGATTGCGACCGATCCTCCAAGAGTCCGACATGTTTTGCTGATCACAAGAAGATCCCGAAAAAGAGCAATGTTACCATTAAACCTAAAATCAAAACAACACCACTTACGATCTGTCAACGCACTCGCCGTTGCCCTACTTGTGGTACCACTGTTAAGGATCGACACAAATGTGGTCACTGTTACTGTCGAAACTGCAAAATTTATCAACCAAACGACCATCTTTGCTACATGCAAGTAATTAGGGATAGAGGGGAAGCAGGAGGACACGTTGAAATCGATGACGAAGAGGCTCAAATTATTCTCGGTCTGGAAGACAAGGTAGAGGGGGAAGAAGAGACCCTTCCGTTGAAATACATTTTCTTCGATTTCGAATACATTCAAGAAGATAAGCTCGACAACGGTGGTTACATGCATGAGCCGAACTACTGTGTGGCGCATCGTGTTTGTTTGACCTGCATCCACGACAATGATATCCGTCAAGGCTGCGAGACATGTGGTGCGTGAGAACACCTCTTTCCAGGAAAAAATACTCAAAAAGACTTTTGCCAATGGTTACTTTCTCCAGAGAAGAAAGGAGCCACGGATATTGCACACAACATGAAAGGATACGGTGGCCATTTTATTTTCGACCACATGAACAACATCGAAATGTGCCCTAATGTCGTAATGAACGGATCCAAACTGATGAGTATAGACTTGAAAGAAAAAGTCATAAATAAGAAAAAGAAAGATGTCACAACCTTGAGGATCATTAACTCGTGCAACTTCATTTCGGCTCCGCTCTCATTCTTTCCAAAGACGTTCGAATTGACAGAGATGAAAAAGGGATATTTTCCGTGCCTTTTTAACACCAGAACTAATGAAAATTACGTCGGTCCATGGCCTGCAGTTGGTACCTATAATCCCGATCACATGAAACCTGCTCAACGCCAAGATTTTCTCGTCTGGTATAAGGAGCAGAAGACCAAGATTTTTGGCATGGCTCGAGAAATGTACGAGTACTTTTGCAGCGACGTAGAACTGCTTCGTCGAGGATGTTTGAGAATCAGAAAAGAGTTTTTGAAGACCACCGGAGAGGATCCCTTTGAAGAATGCATCACTATCTCCGAAAATAATACGATCGCTCTGCTTCCTCATCGTGGTCACGATAATGACACCCAATCCGTCAAAGCTCTCCAATGGTTGAAATGGTTGGAGCACCGGAACGGTCGACGCATTCAGCATTCTCGGTCTCGCGGAGGAAAAAAACACATAGGGTCTTACAAAGTTGAAGGCTGGGATGAAGCGTCAAAGACCGCCTTCGAGTTCTACGGGTGTTTGTGGCATGGTTGGCAAACCTGCTACCCAGGAAGAGATCAGAAACTGCCAGGTGTCGAAACAACCGTCGATGATGCTCTCATCAAGCTCAACCGACGACAAGAGTGGTTGATTAACGAAGGTTGCCGTCAAAGCTGGCAATTAGTGGAGATCTGGGAATGCCAATTCCGAGGTGAACTGGTAAGGAATCCGTTGATGAAAAACTTCATCGATAACCTGAAACTGACATCACCTCTCCAACCAAGGGACGCTTTCTTCGGAGGACGCACCAATGCCATTAAACTGCACTATGTTGTAACAGACAATGGAAAAATTAAATACATTGATGTCTGCTCACTCTACCCGTGGGTCAACAAATACTGCAAGTATCCTATCGGCCATCCTACTATCATCAAGACCCCAAAACGACCGATGTGAGTGACTATAAAGGAATGATCAAATGCACCGTCCTACCTCCTCGTGGTCTGTACTATCCCGTACTCCCGTACCGATGTCAAGGAAAACTCTTGTTCCTACTATGTGCCACCTGCGCAGAAACACTATCCAAAGAACCATGTAAACACCACTAAAATCAACGCGCTCTCCATGGAACTTGGGTGAAGTGTGAGTTGCAGAGAGCTGTAGAGATAGGGTATCGCGTTATACATGTCGAAGAAGGGTGGCATTTTAACCAAACGGTACGTTACGACCCATCAACCGGAGCAGCAGGTTTATTCACGGCTTATATCAATACGTTCCTGAAAATGAACAAGAAGCGAGGGGATGGCCTCCAGGATGCGACAACGAAGAGCAACGTCGCCAGTACATCAACGATTACGAAGCTCTTGAAGGTATCCGACTCGACCCACAAAACATCGAAAAAACGAGGGAAAGCGTGGCTTGGCTAAGGTGATGTTGAACTCCTTCTGGGGAAAGTTTGGTCAACGCAAGACACTCACCAAGACAGAGTTTGTCAACACCCTGAAAAAGTTCTACAAACTGCTGATTGACAAATCCAAAGAAGTGAAATATGTGCAGTTCAACGATAAATTCACCGCCAGGATCCAGTGGGTCGACACCGATGAGTATATTGAAGTGTCACCTAACACCAAGTATTCAATGCAGCATATACCACGGCCCACGCCCGCCTCAAACTTTACAGCTACCTGGAAAAACTAAGGGAACGCGTGGTCTACTTCGACACCGATCCCATCGTCCACGTCCATCGCCCCGGAGATTGGCAACCACCCGTCGAAAACTTTCTGGGCGACATGACCGATGAGCTCGAGAAACCTTACGGTGTCGGGAGTTACATCACCGAAACGTATCAGGAGGTCAAGAACTACGCTTACAAAGTGCACTCACTAAAACTGTATATATATATATATATATATATATATATATATATATATATATATATATATATATATATATATATATATATATATATATATATATATATATATATATATATATATATATATATATATATATATATATATATATATATATATATATATATATATATATATATATATATATATATATATATATATATATATATATATATATATATATATATATATATATATATATATATATATATATATATATATATATATATATATATATATATATATATATATATATATATATATATATATATATATATATATATATATATATATATATATATATATATATATATATATATATATATATATATATATATATATATATATATATATATATATATATATATATATATATATATATATATATATATATGTATATATATATATATATATATATATATATATATATATATATATATATATATATATATATATATATATATATATATATGTATATATATAGATAGATATATAGATATATATATATATATATAGATATATATATATATATATATATATATATATATATATATATATACATACATATATATATATATATATATATATATATATATATATATACATATATATGTATATATATATATATATATATATATATATATACATACATATATATACATATATATATATATATATATATATATATATATATATATATGTATATAAATATATATATATATATGTATATATGTATATATATATACATACATATATATATATATATATATATATATATATATATATATATATATATATATATATATATATATATATATATATATATATATATATATATATATATATATATATATATATATATTTGTGACAACTATTTGCCATTCTTACACATGTACAGCTACTTTAGATGTATACCTTACATTATATTGTTAAACCTGATAAATATTTGCTACTCTTATGTGCATCTACCTCAGATGTCTACCTGACACCTTTTTTAAACCTGAGGAAAATGATAACCCATATCTACTTCAGATGTCTCCTGGATATTTTCTTAAGATGTCTAATTCATATCTTTTGATGTCTATTAGATATACATCACAGTTAACCACAAGTATGAGGTACTGCTTTAGTTACCTGTCAGGCTGTTATACAAGTGTAATATAGAAAAATAGTACAGGCTAGTAATATGTAAAGTGTGAATGCAGAGCTCCACATCAAAAGCCTATATTTGTTTGTGTTGAACAATAGCGGTAAGAAATGTATAATTATGTATATAAGCAAATTAAAAGTACATAAACCTTTAATAAGTTAATTTGCCTTCACAAAGAATTACTAAATGAAGATAAAATAAAATGTCTTCAAACCTGTTGAACATCTGCAGAAAAAATGATCATGTCTGTAAAAATTAATTCTGTTTTTATACTAGTTTCAGTACCTAAAATGATTTTCATAGAATATTATCAAACTGACAGTCTACATGCAAAACCCTGTTTATAATTAAGCATGTAAATACATACATTACACTAATGTTCATTACATAGGCATTATAATTGTACCCTCCATATTCAGTCAAATACGGGATGTATGTGAAAATATCATAATATATTTATTGCAGAGATTAGGCCTTCCTTTACAAAAAAGGTTGCCTTCCTACCAATGCACATTGTTAAAACATGATGGGTCACTCCACACAAACAATTTTTCAAGGCTGGTTTTTTTCTGCAAAAGACAGACATGATTGCTAAAAAAAAAAAAAAAATCATGCACTATGTTGTGGCTTTTACGTGTTACCCCTAATTCATTTCACGCCAAGTAATACTTAACGTTTGTATTAATAAGAGTGGCCATCAACTTTTTATTTTCAAGTTTGTTGTAATTCTCAATGCAGGCAACAACTTTGACAAATTGATATTATTGTACAGTATATAGTTAATAAAATTTGCTTTATTTCAAATAAAAATGCCTTTTTAAACACAAAACACACCTATTGGCAGTCTCGAAATCACACATTGCATGCCTTTCTAAATTTTACAGGTTGTTTAACAAATAATGCAGAAATATTAGAAAACAATGGGCTAATATATTTAAAGGTTTGAAAATATTTGTGAAATTGTAAATGAAATAGAAATTAAAACACGTATAGCATTATGTTTAGGCAAGCTTAACAGCTGATTTGCATTGGGGTTGTTTTATTGAATCAATAGTTTTGAAGTTGAACTACAATATCAAGCAGATTTGATAGGCCTACCATTAAAAAGAAAACTATTTGAGAATCATCTAGACCGAGGTTGATGTCATAATAATATAGAAGAAAAAAAGTATATCAGTATCAAAGCCTTTATCAGCTTGTTAACAAATATCATTCTGTCACCATTGACACTCATTTGGCATCTTTGCCGGTAAAGTTTGGAGCCATGTGGAAACAAAGTTACCCTTATTTCTTCACAGTCTTGAACATGTCATAATCATATAAATCAGGGAGTTGCCATTTTTTACTAGCAACTCCCTGCTATCATTTTACATGAAGTGTAAATTATCACTTACAACATATTTGTTTGAATAGCTGTAGGCCTACCTCAGCCTGATGAAATGTGCAATATCAATTAAAGGTTCTCTGATTTAAGTGCTGTTCATCTTAAATGTGTCAAATACTATTTTGTTCTTAAACATCTTTTTGAAAAGAACTGTAAAATAGCTGTTAAGGTTTAATGTAAAACACTGAAAAAGATTTCAATTTTTAGAGTTGGCTTAATGGCAACCCATGAACAGATATAGCTTTAAAGCAATGTATATATACTTTGCTAAGACAGCTAGGCTTATTAAAAGTCATTGGATATATCATAATGATAGTTTAACAAAAATTTAAACTACTGAAATATGTCTTAATAATATTTGTATACAATGAAAAATAAAACATTGCTGTGAGTTGTATTTACCAGTAACTTGCATATAGCCATGACATTGAAACTTAAATTGTAATAAGTTGTCATTGCATGCTGAGGTAATTCATAATAGCAAATTTATTAAGAACTATGCACTCTCTTTCAGTACTTTTAAAGGCAAAATAATTCGCTAATGATTTATGAAGTGAACTAAATTTTGGTGTTTCTTATACCTAAAATTAGCAGACTTTGTGAAGTGAAGCTGATGAAAGTATAGTAACTGCGGTGGGTCTTAATGCTAACGTTTCTTTTTCCTATTATTAGTTTTTTTCAAGTTACTTTTAAATTTCTTGTTAAAACATATACAACATTTAAATTTAGATAGGGACAGGGCATGCAGGGTGGCACTAAAGTTGTATTGTAAATCTACCTACCTCTAACTAGTTAGCTTCAGGAGAAAATGTATAGTCGGTGTAGGCCTAAGCTAAGTTGAACAATGTTTGTGATGCTCAGTTTCCCTACATAATTCAAATGTTATACTTTTGAAGAATTTTCTCTAGGGATTTTGAAATAACTCTAATAGTAACAATTTATTTTTTCAATTGAAATATTCCATTTAGACCAAAAAGTATTTTTTTCGTTTTTTTAAAATCTATATTGGCTTTTAACTTAGACCTACGTCCGCTGCCCGTGGTGGAAATATCCCCCAGAGTACGTCTAACGTTAGCCTTGGCCTACTTCGAAATTTGTTAGTACCAGCGATGCCATGTTCGAGATTTGGTCAAAAATTGATTCTCATTCTTCATACGTACGCCAGAAGCCATGTGTACTGAGTATAAACAGAACTTTTCTATGGTGAAATCACGCCAGCGTCTAAAAATTATACCAATTCAATTTAAAATTATCCCGCAGAAGTGGACCAACGCAAGTGGTAGGCCCAAAGTTATTGACAAAATGATTCAACGTTAATTCTGTAATTTATGAATTTTGTTCTTCATGATAATAGTACCCATCCTGCGATAAATTTAAAAAAAATTTAAAAAGAGACTTAGCTGGTTTTCATATCTGCACAACGCCATTTAATCTAAACGGAAATGTTAAAACAGCAATTTTCAGTTGAATTAGAAATATTTTTAAAACTCGCTCTCTATCGTATCTTGTAGTTTTCCCCTTCGGCTCCAGCCGGTATGCAATCACTCAGTCACTCGGCCCGTTACGCATGCACTATCCACAGCCGGCCTTGCATAGTTGACCATGCTGGAAAAGTATGGCGTCCATAAATGCATCACGATTTTTTGTACAGAAGTTTCGGCTCTCGGCCTTCGGCCATATGTAGTATAGGGCAAATGACGTCACGCTCTCTGGTTTTACTCGGTGATATCATCATTTGATTCGGGAAATGTCTCCCTACGAAGGTTGCTCCTTATGAAGGACTAATTTTGTTGTCTTTACAAGGTAAGGAAAGAATTTGGCAGCGATTGGATGTAAAAGTTTGTTGTTTTGGTGATTTGGTCCTACAGTAGCATTGCGATTACATTGTATTATATGGTGCATCCTCACTAGGACGGTGGATGACATGTCATGAAGTGACTAAAATTGAAGAAAAACTCATTCAGAAATAATTTAAACCTTGAAAATATCTTGATAAATATTACATTAATGAAAATCTGCAGAACTTACTATTTTAAAAGGTTTATATATAAACTGATTTAATTTATCATATTATCTAATTCTAATTCTGTCATTCAAAACAAAAATTGGACAAATTATTTTTTCCTCACAGTAGGCCTACACTTTTTGTAATCGTTCTTCTTACCTTTGCTGACGCATTTGCCTCCTGTACATGTATTTTATTTGGGTACCATTTGCACCAGTCAACCAATCATCCATCTTTGTTGTCAGTGTCCCATCACCAATGTTGGTTGCCATGTTTTCACAATTCTCCTTTTTTACAGGTTGTTTGGGTGATTTCTTTTGTATCTTTGATGTCGTGGCCCTATTTCAGTTGTTTGTCGTATTTTGTGAATTGCGGATTTGCAGTTTATTTAAAATCTGATTTTGGTTTAGGAAGGTTAATAACATCCCAACAGAACTCAATTGCAGTATTTACATTGGTTGTTGAGCCTTTTATGTGTTTTTATTATTTACCTTTCTTTGTTTTCCCACGTTGTTTTATACCCATCTTTAATCCCCTGTTTCTTATCTCCTTGTTGTATTCTACCTTTGTTGGCTCGTGTGAGGATTCCGGTTGGTGTGTCATTAAGCCTGATAAACCAGCCAATCAACGTTTCTGAATAGCATTATGTCCTTTTAATCTTTTTACCATTTTATAATAATTGGCATATATTTCAGAAAGCATGGTTTGCAGAGGCAGAGGAAAACCACAGAACAGAGGTTACGTAATGTCCGAAACCGTTCCAACGTAGTTGTCCCAACTAAAACTCAAAAGAATTCTATTGAAGTAGTAGCAAAAAAGTCATACCAGGTAAGTTTAACTGAAAATCTAACTTAGTCTTACCAGTTTGAATTTGGTGGTAAAGGTATCCCCTATCATACAAGTAGGTATACTTAAGGAAGGATTAAAAGTTTCACACACATTTTGCACATTTCCCTTTTTGTCTCTAATCTCCATTTCATTTGACTTAAAGGCTGAAATGAGACACAGCTTGGCATGCTCCTCCTTTGTTATGAAAAAATTCATATTTTTCAAAGCAATCAGACACATTTTGTTCCGATTAATTAAAAGATTCATTCTGCCAAAACAAAGTTATATGGGAGATTCCAGGGAGAAGTTATTTTTATACTGCCCTCTAAAACTTTGTCAATAAACAGCTTCTATTTCCAAAATAGATTTCTATTGTCAAAATGGACTGAAAAAAAGCATTTCACATTGCCATTATACTCCTTTTTTGGTATTTAGTACACTCTGTAGCAGACTAGCAAACAAAAATTGTGTTAGCTATTCTAGTACAGAATTGATCAAGTACGAAAACAGGAGTATAATGGTAATGTGAAGGCTTTATTCCAGTCCATTTTGACAATAGATATCCATTTTGAAAATAGAAGCTGTTACTAGCAAAGTTCTTGATAAAAAATGAATTTCTTTATAATTTATCTTATTTTTTTTTTTGGCTGATAAAAAAATATTTTTCCCTTTCATGGGTCTATAAATTTCTAATTGTGCATAACAGTACTGATACAAGCCCCTAGATCTTCAAGCTAAAGCATATTGCAAAGATAATGTTCAGAATATTTATCAAGAAATACATTATTCTGTGCTAGTACATTGGGCAAATTGTGTCATCATTGGCAGTATTCCAACACAAAATGGCCGCCCCCAGATTACAACTTTAAACATGAATAAATTGAGAATATAATAAGCTTCTGTTTTGGAGTTTAATTTTCTTTTTAATTCTCTATTATATATCAAGCTAAGATTTTTGGTGATACTTTCCTGCTTCTATAACTATCAAATAGATTCCATTTTCGTGACATCTCCTTCCCAACATCAGCAACGAAACTTTGGAATGAATTCTCTACCTCCTCAACTGAAATTTTCTTTGACACTGGGCTCATTCAAAAGACAACTTAAAACTTATGACTTCTTTTTTGTACAGCTACTTTTGTAATGTAACGGTTCTTTTACTAGATGTTAGTGCTATTTAAACTGTATTATCGTCATTGTCGTCATCGTTGTTGTCGTCGTCATCGTCATCATCACCATCATCATCATCATCATCATCGTCATCATCATCGTCATCGTCATCGTCATCGTCATCGTCATCGTCATCGTCATCGTCATCGTCATCGTCATCGTCATCGTCATCGTCATCGGCATCGGCATCGTCATCGTCATCGTCATCGTCATCGTCATCGTCATCGTCATCGTCATCGTCATCGTCATCGTCATCGTCATCGTCACCGTCACCGTCACCGTCACCGTCACCGTCACCGTCACCGTCACCGTCATCGTCATCGTCATCGTCATCGTCATCGTCATCGTCATCGTCATCGTCATCGTCATCGTCATCGTCATCGTCATCGTCATCGTCATCGTCATCATCATCATCATCATCATCATCATCATCATCATCATCATCATCATCATCATCATAATCATCATCAGCACCACCAACAACACCACCACCACCAACACCAACACCAACACCACCACCACCACCACACCAACACCACCACCATCACCAACACAGACACCACCACGACACCACCACCACACCCCATCATCATCATCATCATCATCAGCAGCAGCAGCAGCAGCAGCAGCATCAGCAGCACCGCCACCACCACCACTAACACCACCACCACCACCATCATCAACAACAGCAGCAGCAGCAGCAGCAGACCATCACCATCACCATCACCATCAAAGTTATCATTATTATTATTATTATTATTATTGTTATTATCATTATCATTATTACTATTATTATTATCATTGTTTTTATTTTCTATTTCATTATTATTATTATTATATATAAATTTTCATTATTATTATTATTATTGTTATTATTATTATTATTAGTAGTAGTATTATTGTTATTATTAGTAGTATAATGATAATAATAATAATTATTATTATTGTTATTATTGTATATTTAGACAGGACATTGGAGTGACTTTCTGCAACTATCTATTAAAGGGCAACCCCATAAAGACTTACGATCAGGAGCTCACTGACCTTTCTATCTCGGAATTGAGAGTTTACTAGAGCTTATCATATGTTAACTTCTAAAATCCCAACTGGAAGGAATTCCTGTCGAGAATGGTGACACCTCATACCCAAAAAAAGATTGAATTTTGAAAACTTTAAATTCTGGCACTTTATAAATATTTTGGTGACATCTCCACTCTCTTCACTACGCCTCTACATTTGTGTTATACATTGCAATACAGTTACATACGCATATCTATATCACCATTCAAATGTTTTAAAGTGTAAATCAATGTAAAAGTAAATTGCAAATTTACGGCGACCTCTTCAGTTCTATAAGGGAAAACCTTTTCAGTCCTGGGAAAAGTTGTTTCTGCATGTTCTTACCCAACGTATGTTCGTAAGAATACCCCAGTATAACTGATGTAGTAAAGCGGCTGCAGTATTGGCAACACGAATTCCGACCATTAGCATGTAGTAGTACACTGTTACAGCACCTTATGTGGAATTACCCAAAGTTGGAATTAATAACCCACACTTATCCATTTTAATTATTGTATTTTACAGCCTTACCTGATGTTCCTCTGCTGGCGGTCCAGGTTCTACCTTGCATACTATCTACTGGACTACTTAAAAACAAGAGCCGGTCAGGGCTAGCAGGGCAGACGCAGTTACAGCTTTTGTTGAGGTAAAACCAGTAAGTTTCACTTATGCCTTATATCTTGGTGTCGGGTTTGACATTTATTTTCAGAACATTTTTGGTGTTGATAAAGGCATAAAGGTTTTTCAATATTATTTTAGGTTTAGGTCTTTCCTGTGTAGATATGCACTATGTGTGTACATTTCGTGATCTTTATAGGTATATGGACGCGTAGTGATTTTATATTCAACAAAAAGAACTTTAAATTCTGAATGTATGTAAAAGTTGTGATGTGTGAAAGAGAGGACAGCTCAAAATTTTAAATTAATTATTTAAATTTCTGTCCTAAATTTCAGTCACGGAAAATAACCACACTGTATTCTCCTACTTAATTTTCATTGGGGTATGATTGAGATTTAAAACCGCTTCGTCATATTCAACCTGTGCCATTCAAATAACGTTGGTGAAGGATTGAAAAACAATAAGTGAATTATAAAATTTGTATAATTTATTATAATAAGACTTTAAAATTTAAAATGTTGTGAAATACCAATTATGATGAAAGTTTTTGATACTTTCATGGTTTGTTTGTTGCTACCTGTCCATAGACCTTTAATTTTGTATTCATTTGTAATACATAATGCTCTGAAGTTTAGTCCCATTTTTGTACTTAAAAAACTGTTGGTTTGGAGTTATCCACTTGATTGAAAAGAATGTACAGGTAGGTAGGGAAAAAATACAATACGATAAAAAATCATTGTTGGCTATCTTGTAAATAAATATTTCTCTTGTTCAGCCGGAAACTTAGGCCGATTATCATGATAGTTATAATAAGATTTAGTTTAAAGTCAAAGAAATAAAGAAAGGTAGTTAAGTTACTGTATGTGCATACTTACTTTTAATTACGTGTAAGTGTGGTTATTGAGAGGTCCAGTGCCTCAGCCGTTAAGGAGTTCTGTCGCAACTCTTATGTTTGGATCAAACTCGAGAACTTCTTCTTTGGGTTGTGGCCACTTTGCTTCAAACCAATGTAAAATACATTAAACTCTGAAAAGACTTCGGCTTTTCCCTTACCTTTTTGGTTGTTTTGTATAATGATACATCAAAATTGGCCTCAAAAAGAACCTGTGAGCAGTTTATAGGTTCCAGTCAGTTCCCAGCCTCACATTAATGAGGTTGTTTGACGTCATCCTCTTCGCACAGGACTCCGCCAACTTTCAGAATTTTGCCGTTTTCGCGAAACCGATCACAAAAAAGGACAATTTTCTATAACCTGACAATGTTGTAGCAGTAAAGTTTCTAATCTATGTGGGAGTTCGCTGATTATTCTTTCCATTGATACCAAATATCTATATTTTCGGACTTCCAATTTTGCGTAATAGTCGTCTGGATTTGTGTACTAAAATATTGGCTTAATTTTTGGGGCCAAATTCATGCCAAGCTCCTGACCGGCTTCCTTCAAATTAGGATAAAATTGATCAATAATTCATTAGACGACACAATATGCTTTCTGCCAGTACTAAATTTGTATGGGCCCGGTGGCGAATAGTGACAGTGTTTTGAAGTTAAAAATGGCCACAATTACATAGATTAGCAATAGATTTTACGTGGATTTTTTATCGCGGTCAAGGGTAAGTTAGTGTGGTAGCTAGGATAAGATTGATTTTACATCCATCTCATTTACTCTGACCTGGCCCAAGGCGTAGCTGTGAATGTGTAATTTGATTTCTTTTACTCTGTGCAGCGTTGCATCCAAATGATAGTTAATCTGTTTATCATAAGCATATTTGAAATGGTGGTGTTGTATAGTGAAAGACCAGAGATTTTTGTATCATTAATTTTTTGTTATCATTGTTTAGGTTGAAGTGTGAGCAAGGTTTGTTGTGAAAATGAGAATAGTGTGTCCATGGTTACAAATCAACCATGAATCTACTGAGGATAAAGTTAACAATCCGTTTATTTTCAATGTCAGCCGACTGTGTTGCCGTGTTGGTATGCAATATTTTTAAATTTGTCTTGAAATACCGCATTAGACAATAAGAAAATACTTCAAGACCAAGATATCTAAACTGCAAATTATCTACTAGGTCTGAGCTTGAGGACTTAAATAAGCAATCAGAGTGGTTGTGAAAACTTTTCCTTTTTATGTGCATGTGTTTTCATTTTTCCAATTGAGTGTTTCATTGATCTCTAATTTCTGTTGAAAAAATTATAGTAGCACTACTTATATACATACTTATCTTGCATGGGGTTGTTTGTAATAAAAAGTAAGTTATGAACATGTTTTTTTTTATTGTCTGTAACAATTGAACAGTTAAAGAACAGTACTGCATCTGTGTATTCTGTATCAGAGGTAAATAAAATGTTGAAGAAAAAGTGTCTTTCCT
>JAIGNY010000703.1:90000-95000 GCA_020152595.1 Chiridota heheva
GTACCAAACCGATAAGGCTAGTTTGTAAATAAGTAGGACTACAAAAGTGGTGAAAGATATCAATCTGGATGTGGATATTTGAAGTGATCAGGATATATCTGATTTTAGAGGGTTGGGAAAAGAGAATGTCTTGTACCAGCTAGTACTCTGCTCCTCCGTGTAGTATCCATTTATTTCACAACTCGATACTGAATTACTGTACCAGATGGTCTTTTGTACTTTAGGTATAGTATTGTTTGTATACTGCATATACACATTTCTACTAGATGCTAATAGGTGTGTATCTTTAAAGGCTGAAAATGAACTTTACTTCTGGAAAATGTTTTGAAAAGTATAATAAAAACAGTTTAATTTCAAAGATAAACAAAATGATAGAACTGAACACTTTTTTTTGTCGAATAATTTTATTATCGCATTCTCCCAATAATGTGCATGTATATTATATGTTTAGCACCAATTCTGTGTGATCAATATTTTTTATTTATTTCTTCATCCAGTGGTCAGTGTTCCAGGAATGAATGGTGGTGTTGAGAACTGAAGTATTATATGAAAAGGTGTTGAATGGAGTTGAGATAAAGCTAATATAACATAAAAGACAAATTTGCAATCTGAATCTGCAATTGTGAATCATCCTTTGTAGGGCTTTGGTAAAACAAAATATGTTATGAATCTGATCTCGTTTAAGCGCTATATTGTTTTGTTCAAAGCTGTGAAAATATTCCAATAAAGGTTTGTGCTTATTCCAAAATTTTGTGTTATTTCTGTTTTAAAAGTTTTCACCATTCAATAGTCAAATATGACCATATGGTTTAATCAATTTGACCCAGACAATGGTCATTTGCTTTGACCACGTACAGTACAGGCCAAAGGCATGACCATATGACCATACCGTTTTTAGAGTATAGCCGTTCCAGTTTTGGTCGATCAAGGTTTGTGTACAATTCATTTTGTTCTTTATTGATAAATTATTTATTTCCAAATGGAACTGTAATCGTTTCTCGTTGAGGATTTATTTATTTATTTCCGCAACATAACATGTGGCAATTAATATAATGTACATGGAAAACATAGTACAAAGAGGTGCACAAGTCTTGTTAGGTTTTGCAATTAGGCTAAGCAACTTCTTTGATATAACGTTATGATGAGCCCTAGGCCTAACACTAGGCTGTAATGTTATAGTTAGCAGTGTTATTTTGAATAGTACGTCAATCATCACTGTGTGTTAAGCTAACATTACTTACGGCCCGAGTTCAAGTTACGTTCAAGTTAGTTAACGGATTTTCACATTAACTTTGGCAGGAAAATTGACAGCAAACTATAACAGCATATACACTGTCACTTTTTTTAAAAAATTTTTTATAAACTTTACAGAAAAATGGACTGTCAAATAGTTGCCGGTGCTTTTTTCTGTAAGTTAACGTACATCAATTTTCGTTTGTAAACGAACAAATTTGGATCTGTACAAGAAGAGAGTTAATACGCATTATGATAACAGAATAACAGTGTCCCTGTCAAAGGACAATACATTCCCGTACACGAACAGATCCAAAGTTTACAGAAGAAAAATGACGTATGTTACCCGACCATGCTCGTGAACCTAAACAGCGTGAATGACGATAGCTCGTCGGCAATATTTAATATCTGCTCCTGCCATGAAGGGCTTATTGAATACAGCTGGTGGAAGCTTTTCGAGAGAGCGCCGAATACTCACAGGGGCGCAAAAACTGCTATGAAAATATACTCTTATATACGTTTTTTTCTCAACGTTGTAAATACTTTTTCTCAAAGCTTTATTCTAGTACATCAGAAACACGAAAACCATTCCTAGACCCCAACAAAAGACACATATTGAAGTCAATGGGATCCTGCATTTAAACATTTGTTCCAAAATAATATTTCTTTCAACTAACTTTAGTTCGAAATTGACACATTTTGAGCAATTTTCTGCTACCAAAAAGCGCTACTAGCTTTCTGAGGCTTCACCCCTTCGGTACTTAGGACATTGACCCTGGATTTGACACAATATTAAGCAATTTTGAAAAATGCAGGGATTCCTGGTTTCGCCCTAACGCCCCTACGTGTAGCTTCGCCCAATAGATGTGACACATTTTAGAGCCCTTTTCCGCTGCAATTAAAACCATGACAAACGTAGGGCTTCCTGCGAAACCTGTGACCCCAGGACTTCAAGGCCTTTGCCCCTAGAGTTGACACACACAATTTTAAGCCCCAGTAATGAACGTGCTACAAATTTATTTTCTTCTGGAAATCTTCTGCAATTTAAGGGAAATCTTCTTCAATTTCTGCATGAAATCTCCTGCAATTCTCGAGAATTTTCTATCATTTTCATAGCATGGGAAATTAAAGCCCTCAAGTTTGTTCATTTGGTAGTAAGGATTGAGTTTAAGTGTCATCACTATTGATCTGAAAATGGAATTCTTCTCCTGGTACAATCATTCTGGTGACTGACGTCAAGTTTCAAAGCAAAATCATTAAATAAGCCTTACTGCTATTTTTTGTGTAAGTAAATGACACCAAGGAGAATCTACCAAACATCTTTAGTTACTTAATCAAACTAGACCTTAAGAGCAGGGGTGGTGCTAAAAAATGTGCTTTCCTCCTATTTTTCTAATTGATGAAGTCTGAACTAATTTTACATACTATAATTTCATATCACTATAGCCTGCACAAAATAGTCTTTCACTACTAGCCCACCAAGAAGCACATTTTTAAATGGAATATATGCAACATAGCTTCAAACCGGCTGATTTTGACAAATCTATATTCATCTGTGGTCCCTGACAGCAATCAAACAGTAATTGCATTTCATGGTATTAACATATTAATATCAAAATTAATTCTAGGATATGAAGATTAAATATTTGTTTGTTTGTTTGACGAGGGCTTAACGGCACCACGTCAACGAGGTTTAAATTGTCCATGAGAGGTTAGATCATTCTAGAGGTAGGAAGGAAAGGAAACAGGGGAGAATGAGAACAATACAAGAACAAAATGTCAGAAAGCTGTGATCGAGAGAGGAGGTGCATGGGTGAAGAAGAAAAAAAGTAGAGAGAGGGGATAGAAGATGAGAACTAAATATGATTGTAGAAGGAAGCATGATGAAGTAAGGAGATAATTTTATCCGTAGGGTTTTTCTGGAAGAACTCAGCAATTGAGTTGTGGGAGCAAGGAAAGCTTTGGGAAGGTTGTGAGGGTGCAATGGCAATTGTTGCAGAGGGATTGGGGGAGCCAATAAGGAGGTGGGAGAGAGAGTGAGGTGAGTGTGATCTATTCTAAGACGGGTAATATGAACGTTGTCGACACGAGAGAGGTTTTTGATGGTGGGTTTGATCGGAATGGTGGGCTGAATGACGTGTAGTTTGTTATCAATTTGGAAGTCCCATGAGGTTTACCAGCGGTCACGAACAAGCGAAGCGATAAACTGATTGATGTCAGAAAGGGTTTTGGGAAAATATTAAATGTCTCAAACAGAAAATTAAAGTCAATGTTCAAGTCCTTACTCTGCCTTTTTGCGCTACCGTATTGTTACTTGAGACATATTTATGTAAAAAACACACATAAATTCAATGAAATGCATTTCTTTATCAGAACATTTTGAAGTTTAATTTGTAAGTATGACTTATTTTAAACGCAGCATCTAATACAATAAAAACAATTATTTGCATAACAGCATCATTATGTTAACACACATGGGCAAGATGAAAATAGTATAAATATAAAAATTACACACATAACCTTTCTATTTATAAGACCTCTTCAAGAGGGAGTCTATTATTGTTGCATATTTTCAGAGATTATTAACCTATTTGCAAATTTGTTTAAAAATATTGTGGAAGACACCACAATTTACTGTGACAAACCTTTGTTCTTTAAAGCTATTATCATTAAAATTACAAATAACTGAGCTCAGACCAAGATTGTTTAAAACATGACGATGAGAGTGTCGCTAGGAATTTATTTGCTTTTATCACATAAATACTTTTAAAATGGTTTGGAGTTCCCTTCACTCCACGTCCACGAGTTCTCTGCACTCCACGTCCACTTTATTCCACATAAACTTCACGTTTTTGAAACTTTCAATAGGAATGCATAATTCAAAAACCAAATAAGCCATTTCCACGTTTAAAGGCTTGTCCAACTCAAGCAGTCAAGACAATTGTCAATGTACTTGTTGATACTACCAAATTTACCAGGTGTCCATAAACCTCTCCGTGAAGGTCACGGTTGAAGGCACCACCACAGTTGACTCGCTGAATTTAGGGTTTATTTGTAGAAGAGAATAAATGTGTAACAGACTAAACCACCAACGATGATAGTCCTTTAACTCTTAGTTTTTGAATCACATTCCTTTAGTTCCTTAAGTAGTCCTTAGCTTTCGTTCCATTGTTATGCTCCTTTCATGCCTTTGTTGCACATGTGTATCAATGTAGTCGATGAATAAATTAGGGAGTGTGAATAATGCCCTTGACCAGCTAATATTCAAGTTGTCTTCCATTTTATTACATCCAGAAGTCGACGGTCTACCTGATACACTAGCCCCGCCGGCACGCTTTTTTTTTCTGCAAACCAGAATTGCCATTACAGATTTTTTTAGCCAATCATATAAAAGAATGACGATGACGTAATTGAATATCAATATTCATATACAACTGATGACATATCGTCTGACAAAATAATTTGGGACTTGGTAATTCCATGACTGCGAGTGAATAACATTACTTTGCCGGAAAACAATGAAGAAAACCTGACACTACAGATATGGCACAATTTAAAATGTGCTACGAAGCGAATCCTCCTTTGAATATCGAGGAAGTAGTTAACAATATCTCGGTAAGTGGTGTTCTGAGTAAGGCTCTAACACTCGCTCCTTGTATGAAAATTAGGACATAAATCATATAGTAGTAGTTAAGCGACTTTCCCTTGCATTAATACTTTTCCTTGACACGTCGTGTAGGTACGGAGTTTTTGGTCAGTGTGTAAAA
>JAIGNY010000703.1:102500-132500 GCA_020152595.1 Chiridota heheva
ACAAAAACAAAGAAAACGCAAATTCACCTGGTTCAACCCACCCTACAGCAATCATGTCAGCTCCGATATTGGAAGAAAGTTTCTCACCCTCGTAGGCCACCACTTCCCCAAAGTACATAACTCCACAAAATTTGTAGCAAAAACACCCTAAAAATAAAGCATAAAGTGGCGTGTCATCAGGCACGTCTGTCCATATTTCCCCAGAACTAAACGTTGCAACCTCTGCCTTGGGAAAAAATACTTCATCATTAGCAAACAAAAGCACCATTTTAAACTCAAGATCCGAACTCATCTCCACTTGCAGACACAGAAACAAGTTTCTCCTATCTGAATACTGATAACCATACCCCATTCAGCTTGCTCACTCGCTGTACACACACTCTATTCTGCCTGCTCATCCACTTGAACTCTATTGTATTATCCACTTTCCTTGTCTGAACGTATATCATTGTGTTTTTCCACGTTGTTAGTTTTAGTTGCTGACGAGCCTTTGAGCGAAACAGTCTATACAACAAGAACATAATTATTTCAATCCACCTATGTGTGGGTGTGTGCGTGGGTGTGTGTGTGTGTGTGTATGCACATAACAACCATGGTTGATACAGATTCAAGGAGAAACACGATCCATTCTCGTTCTCATCTTCATAGAACTTCCTCCCATATTCCATGGATATGGGACGGAAGATTTTAGTAATTGGGTTCGGAGACTTAAAGTAGCAATTACTGCTTCAACAAATATCAATGAATCCGAGTTGCATGCAATTTTACCCGCGAGATTAGGAGAAGCTGCCTTTAGCTTCTGGGATTCGCTTCCCACCGATAAAAAGAAAACTACAAAGCAGTTAAAGATGATATGAACATTATTTTCAGAAAGCGCTATTTCATTTCCACATTTCAAAATTATTTAGGTGCTCGCCCTTGTCTTTCGGGCAAACATTTGGAAGTGTACGCAGCTGAGCTTACACAACTCGTTGCGGAAGCATTTCGGACGTATGGACATGCTGCTAAAAACGGTGAAAGTTTTAGACAATTTGTCGCGGCAATTGACCCATTCTTACAGGCCAAAGTCTATTAAATGGGCGCAAGTAATCTTAAAGACGCTTTAGAAATCGCAGAGCGCGTCGAGCGTGCGCAGCCAGCCAGCAAAGACTCATTATCATCATATACACCACTACCGGCAGAGCGTGGTGCATATAATTATGGAAGGGGGCATATAATTGGAGGTGGTGGCAAACCGCATTCAGCTTTGTTGGAACTGGAGGGGTACATGTAAAAAAAAAGTCCCATCAGGCGGCAGGAATTTTTTACCCAAAAAAAATTAAAAGTTGTACAATTTTTTATTTAACTAATTTTCAACTTTTTCATTTTAAAGTTGTTACTGTATTAGTTCAGGATAAACTTGAATTTGATGAATTAATATGCATTCTTAGACTCTAGACGAAACAGTTAAAGAATTTAGGCTATTTTCTTGTTTTAATCTTACTTCGCAATGCTAATTTAAACTCTGTATCTATCAGAATAAGATCCATTTTATATCCAGTAATTAAATGATTGATTTGATGAGAGGATTGATTATTAGATAAAGGTCAAAGCGTGACAGTCCTAAAAAAAAAAGACTTTTCACTTTACTGCTTAATGAATATAACCGTTTAATTCCTATTTTATTAAACTTTGTAACTTTTCTTCAGTAGAATTGCTTTGCATCATGTCGAAACATATTTAGCTTTTAATTTTTTCTTATTTGTATGGGTAATGTTGCCATGGAGGCTTACAATACACTAATATTCCATTTTAGATCTAAGTGAATCTTTTATTTCGGGTTTTTCCCAGACTATTTTAGAGCACTTTAATCTTAAGCATTCAAATATGATTGTCAAACAATCTGAGACTGAAAAACACTAGAAATACAAATAGCCCAGCTTATTTTTCAAAATTCAAACGGCGGCATTTCCTTTTTGCAAACGAATCTATGATATCATCCACGTCCAATTCTCTTCCTATCATAAGCATCGCCAACCCTGTCAATCTTTGCTGATGCATGGTGCTACTGCAATATGATTTCAGCCGTTTCAAGCAGAAAAATGACCTCTCGCACGATGCCGAAGAAGTTGGTACAGACCGGATAACTCTTGATATTTTCCAAAAGGAAGGCAAAACCGCTTTCACATTTTGCACTTTGCAACATTGAAAGTGCTCCCCAATAAAAGGGGAAGAGGATGTCAATTGTTCATTATTTTGGATCCGTTTTGCCATGGCTGTCTTAAACCAATCGTGATGTCGGTGCACCAAGCTCTTGTACACCTTACTTTTCACTCTCAAAATCTGTCTTGTCGACTTGGTAAATCTGCGCTATTTCGTTCAAGTCATTTTGCAAAATTTCTCGACCCATCAATACGGCTTTTGTATTCCTTAGAATGGTAAGATTATTTTCACGAAATCTGGATTTAATTTCTCCAACCACGAGGTCTAGCAAAATATACCTGTTCTATAAAATGCCATTTCATCAACATACATACCTTGGGTTTCGGTCCCCTCCTCCTTGTCTTGCCGGTACCTTGTGCTTTCTTGGCACTTTTGGGCCAACCAAGTAATTCTTTACCGCTACTTGAAAAGCTGCATTCAAAATTTCACAAAAGTGTTTGTCTGTTCTCTTAATTAGCAGCGTTGCTTCAATTTCTCGAATGTTCATTTGCTTCTGCAAGTATCATATCATTCTGCTGTAGCAATTTCGAAAGAATGTTGCATACAGTGAAAACCTACCGAGAAACTTGATGAGGAACACAAAGTCGAAAGATGAAATTGAATTGCTGCATTTGCACCGGTTGCTGCATCTTCTTTGGAAATTTGGTCTAAAGTGGTAATGAATTCCTCATAATACAGGTTAATTGCCTTAAGCGAAACTGCCCTGCAATTCCATTTTGTGTCTGAAAGCTTTTTAAAGAAATATTAGAATCAACTATCCTATTAAGTATCGTATGACGCTTAGAAGATGATTCTATGAAATTGTAAAGCTCACTCACCACACCCAATATGTTTCTAATATGGGAAATTCGTTTGGCAGTATCCACGAGTACTAAATTAAGTATATGTGCATTGCAATAGATGTACATTGCAGCAGGATTGTCAGAGCGAATTCTACTTGCTAACCCTTTATATGCCCCCGCATGTTGGACGCACCATCATAACATTGTGTCACTATCTGTTTTACACTAAGACCTTCAGACTAAAGAATGCCAGTTATTCTGTTGTACATGTCTTCACCTGACAAAAGGTTCGTGTGTGATGTCATTGGAGTAAATAAATACGCAAAACAACTGCCATTTGTTCATGTCTTGAAATGTCCTGAGTTTCGTCTACTATCAAACTGAATGCACCTGCAGCCTTGACATCCCTTATTATCTGTTGCATAATAGTACCCATCAACTCTGATCATTTCGTTTTGAATGTTATGGTCCGTGCATGTAAAATACTTTTCCTTCTCTTTGTACATCTTTTGTAGAACTTCATTATCTGCAGCTCGAAGATCCAGCAGCTCCAAGAAGTTGCCCCTGTTACTTGATTCCTCATCTTCCCTATGTCCCCTCAAAGGAATTCCTTGTTTCCCGAGGAGTTTCAAAATGGTTAATGTCTCTCTGTTTTCCTCTACTTCTTTTCGGTATTGCTTATTGATCTTATCCACAATTGAACCATCGGTATCTTTACCATCTACCTAAGCAGGGTTTGCTGACAAATGGCTCTGTGCAAGATTGTGGTCTATGAACTTCTACACTGCCTTCTTCCAGTTGCTAAATCTATGATTTACAAACTTAAGGCTTTATCATACTTCCCAACCCGTCCGAACTGACGACATGGAAAGCAAAATGCTTTATCTGATGAGGTGTCATATTCAAGTCATTTGTGTGCCGCAAACCACTCTTCTCTGAATCGCCTTCCATTTGTCACTGGGTATGGTTCTGATGGACGAGATGGGCCTGCTTTCACGGTTATCGTTGACTTTTTTTGTGGTTCATTATGCACAATACCTGTCACATTTGCAGAAGTCGTGCTTGAGAGTTCATCATTGCCTCGACAAGTTGGACCCTTTGGATTGTTGTCATAGACTTTGATTGCGGGTGGTCATGCACAACTGCTGTCACATATTGCGGAGTGTTGGCAGTTGGTTGAGGGTACATCATTGCTTCCTTCACTACAGAAAAGAAAAAGAAAATCATACCATAAAGTATTTTATTTCTTTATTATAAATAATGACTGGGAATGGGGGGAAGAAAAAAGCAACGAATATAGTGGGCCAAACTTTCATCGTTTTTTATATTTTTTTATTAAGCTGTAATTTTCTTTCAATTTTTGTTGGGTTTACCTCAAAAAGTGAGGGCCATCCTAAACTTTCTGAAGATTCAGGAGTTCCCTGGCCTAGCTTCCGGTGCCTTTTGGGAAATCTTAAGAACTTACGAGGCGAATTTACAGATATATGATTTTCCGAAAGCGAGAAACCAACAATAATCCGTTAAAAAATAACCCACTATGCATGGGCATATACGGCATCCACATTCCTTCTGGGACTTCTTGGAACCGTTTTTCTCCAAATGATATTTTCTGATTTCAAACTAAATTTTTCTCGACTAAATGACATCCATTTTCTGTCCATTTTGCCGTCCCATTTTTTTAATCAAGGGCTGCACCCCCTCCCCATCCCTAACTCGCCTCGTACGCCTATATACTGTTAGGGCCCGAGTTATGTCCCCCATCCCACTTCTCGAAAAAAAATTAAGGCCTGGACCTGTCATCAAATTTATTTTTACTTGTCAAACGCTTAGCATGATGATACCGTAATAAAATGAAAAAAACTATTTTCATAGGCCTATATGTCTTTAAGACAGCGGCAGAATTAAGAGGGAAGTACCCCCCTCCCCCTCCCCCCACTTATCTCCAGGTCTGGGCCCTAAGGGGATCCGTAAAAAGTACAGTCATACACAGTTATGTATATACCACATACTTACACTGGCCCGCAGGGCCCTGTAGCTATGCCGCTGCAATACATACTGCACAATGAACTAAATAACATTTATTTACAGCCCAAAATAACAACCCCCATGACAAAGGGTTGATAAAAGAATAAAAAGGGGAAAAAACCCTCAGGTGATCTTTTCAACGTAGGTTTTACAATAGGGGTAATGATTTGTTCTGTGCTACCTATCAGAAGACGAAGAGTAGTATACAAAATGGGGGTTCTTGCCCACTTATTTTAATTAGTTGTCCACTTTTGCGTCGTTTTTGCGTCGTTTTTGTTTTCACTAACCTGAGGGATTCTGGTACACTTTTGCGTCGTTTTTGCGTCGTTTTTGTTTTCACTGGTTCTAGCACACTTTTGCGTCATTTTTACGTCGTTTCACTTAAGTTCTAACACACTTTTGATGGGCTGGGCGCACTTTTGCGTCATTTCACTGGAATGAAATATACTTGTATACTACTACGGGCGACTTTTTATGTCGTTTAGGGCCACTTTTAGGTCGTCCACCCACCTATCTTGAAAATTTACGACAGAATAATATTTATTTTTTATTCATAATTTTAATTTTTTAATTATATTTTTTATATTTTGTTTTTGTAGTTTTGTATATAACCCCCAGATTTAAAGCGCCGATGATAACAAATGATAATGCTATTTTTTCCATTTTAGTTTCTAGTGTATCATCCACCCCACCCGTATCTGGTAGGCTGCCGACCCCCGGAACCGGTAGGCTGTTGACCCCCGGAGCTCGAGGTTCTGTATCCGGTAGGCTGCCGTATTAAACTCCCGAATCAAGAACTGGAGGTTCTGGTGCTGTGATCACATTTATATTATGGTGCTTACCTATAGCAAGGTCTTTAGCAACCATAATATTATTGTTGCAGCCAATTTGGGTATCTATACGCAAAAGCATATTGCTAGTAATCATGTACAAATCTTGACCCAGACTGAAATCTAAAGGAGTTGAGGCATAGGTCAGACTATTTTGATAACGTTGAATGGAAGATGGGAGATATATAGGAGCAGCCACCGCATCCTCAAGATTACGAATAAATTGTTGCTGAGCATCCAGACCACCAACACCAAGAATTTGACCGCGAGTTTGTGCTTGAGCACCTAAAACAGCCCACACAAGAACACGAATGCTGTCGTTGATATAGCTGATACCAAGGTCTGCGAAACCATCACTAGTTGGTTTGATTATTTTTAAGTAACCAGTTTTCATATTCGATGGTTGACTGATGTAATCGACGGTCAGCATCGCTGCCCGGTCACCAAATGACATGATTTTCTTATCATAGTAATTGCTGCTGATGATACCCATGTCATTAGCCACATACTGGATAGGGTGATAAATGGTTGAGTACCATTTCCAGGGTATCCCTAGTCCCTGGTTTGGAACCCCTGGTGGGGTCCACTTGGTACCTTCCGGCGAAATCCCAAACTCTTCACACAATTGTTTTAACGCCCCGTCACTGTACGGGTTATTGTAAGGGTCAAAGTTATCCTCATCCGGTAGACGAACTTCAAGTCTTTTCAATAATCTCCGTATGGTGTAATACACATGAAAGCGATAAACCATGTGAACCGTCCAGTGTTTGTAGTTAGTAATCTGCTTGGGAGAACACCACATCCATCTGCGGCAATCCACAGGACAAAGTTTAACTGCGTTTGCCAAAACATCATAGGGTCGGCAAGCCACCTTTCCACAGTGGCATCATCATGTACGCTGTGTATTTGGTGTTTTTTAAGATGTTTTAAATCTTTGCCAAGAAGTACCTGATCTGATCCGCCTGATGGGCATATCCGCTGTTCTGTTAGATTACTCACACCCACAGTCTCAGCATCCTGCCAAACAGGAGTCTCTGGCATATGTCCAGGGATGTGTTTAAATGCTACCATAAATACATATCATGACACCTTCAATATGGAGGTGGATCTCGCTAAAAGCTTAACTTGAGGCTCCACCCAGTGCTTTGGCAATAGCCTGCTGCGCCTCCTGCCGCCCAATTTTTTTCCCATCTTCCAGAAGCTGCTTTTTTCAACCCATCTAGATCAATCTTTTTAGCAGCTCGGGCCTCTTCTTTTAAGACTTTATAACGTTTAAATTCTGCAACGACCGTCTGAAATTCCGAAGTAGAAACGCTCCCATCTTCGACGGCTTTACTTACAAGGTCTACGATGCTGTTAAGCTTAGAGGAAGCAATTGTTGCAATCTGACGATGCTTTGCAACTTTCTTATTCATCCGTATTCTGAAATAATTACAGAGTACACTACCAATACCACATACAGCAGCAGCACCTTCTATAGCAATCGCTACTGGTGTAGCAACAACCGTAGCCAAAACACCTATTCCAGATGCACCAAGTCCCATGCTTGTTAGTACTGTAGTATACGCACTGTGTCTACTGCTTCAAAGCCGTGGGAGAATCGTGTGTATTTGTGTATTTGTGGCTTAGACCTTCTTGAGTAGAAATCTTAGCTTCAAGGTCATTTTTTAGTTGTGTCATATGTTGTAAGCGGAAATTGCTGGCTCCCTCCTCAGGAGGAGCTGATGGTAGTGTTGGATAAATGCTGTCAACAACCTTCATAGCTATTTTAATAGTAATGTCACTTCAATTGATAAATTGTTATGATGTACGAGTTGGCCATAGCCATCACGCACCTCTAAGGTTATGGTGTTCAACACGTCTCCAGCAAGAGGATGCATCATGGATTGTGAATATGTTACGTGAGTAGTTTCCCCTACTTCTTCATTAACAGTCATTTTTACCAGTCTATTGCTAGGGCGCCCCTCAACAAAGTTTCGAGTGACATCTTATTCCAGAAAGTGAATACATATAGAAAAATCCTCCAAAATGGGAGACACGTGATCAATCCTATATACACCTGCACCCACCCATTCATACGTGAGATTAATTCCCAAGAAATATAGAAAGTTGCTGCTGAATTTGACTTCGCAAGTAGCCGGTATGACTAATTTGATTTGTAAAGTGCTTTGTCCTAAGAACATACCTCCTATTTATATCTCCCTATCAACTCTTTTTTTGAGTGTATTGAAAGTATGGAAGCCTGGTTCAATGGTTACTTGTTTAATTCGCTTATCCTCTTAATATCTAATGTCTAAAAATCCACGCTCCTTCAGGTCATACCAAGCGTTGGTGAAGAACACATCTGTGATACCAACCTCTTTTTCTTGAAGACGGGTCTTCTAGGTTTCTTGGTTTTCCGGTGACTAGATATGTGCTGTAATACATCGATTATTTTAGTAGCAATGTAACTTCAATGGGGAGATTGCGGTTATTGAAAGGTTTACCATTGTTTCGTACCTTTAAGGTGATGGTATTTAGCACATCATTCGCAAGTCGATGCATTCTTGGATGACTATATCGTATATGAGTCATTCGGCCTATATCAGTCTTATTCACAAGAAATTTACCAAGTCTATCCGTGGGATACCCATCAACAAGGTTATGTGAAACATCCAACTCCCGGAGGTAAATGCTTAAGCAAAGATCCATCATAAGAGGAGGTACACGATCGCTTCTATACACACCTTGGTTCATTGCCTTTATATTTTCAGGGGTGAATTCGAATCCCAATAACTCTAAGAGATTTTCACTTATAATAAACACAGTCACATCTGGCACAGTTATACGGATCAGTGAGGTGGCCGGCTCTAAATCAATACCTCCCACATCATTTCGGATTATCCCTGTATATAATCCTCTTTTAATCATATTGAAATTATACAGCCTCAGCCTTGGTTATCTTGGTCTTTATACTTAGTGAATCAACTAAGAGAACACTCATCTCCCCATCCTTATCAAGGTTATAACAACCACTGGTAAAGCATACATCATTGATTCCTACTTCGCTTACCTGGAGCGGGAATTGTAGGTTGGTGGGTTCACCGGTGACAATATGCGTGTTTTAATACATCGTAGTATTAAATATCATATGATATATTCAATTTGATTGCCTGGATACCTATGCGATAGGTGCACCACCCACCGCAAGCATAAGTGCCCACAAGTGAGTCCCTACCTTTGTGAATATGTCACCAATTATATTGAAAAGCAAAGAAAGGGCACCGCCAATGATACTCGGTAGAGCTGCACCGAGCCATTTACCAAAACGTTTCATCACCTGACCCAGTGCTTTGACAACATTATCTGGCGGCGGCGTCGGCTGTGGTGTTGTTACGGGAACTCCTCCCAGCCCAAGTGCTAGTATGATAATGGATATTATCAACCCCAATGCGGTCAGAATGGAATCAATCGTCACACCTTATTCTCGAAACAACTTAACCAATTTTTCTCGCAGAGAAAGGTCGCTATATAAAAGCTCACGCACAAGGTCACGTATCTGCCGTACCTGAGACTTCAGATCACCACGAAGTGTATCTATGCTGGTTTGTAGAGCGTCTTGCAGACCTTCCAGCTCTTCAATCTTTCTAGACTGCGTATACTTACCTTTTCGTCTTTATCGCTGGTTGCTTCGCGGCGGTCTCTTGCCTCTTTGAGTTGTTGGTCACTTTCCAAAAGCTTGCTTTCTTGAGCTGATAATGTACCTCGTATAGTTCTAAGCTGCCTGTCGAGTCCCATGAGCTTCCGTAGGGGTAATGGGGGAGCAACAGTCTGAACAGCTACATCTGTTTTCCCTACTAAATGTTCGATATCATCCAACAGTGCAGTTACATTAGATCTGTGTCATCAATGACGTTAGACGCCGTATTCTCTATTTTGGTAGCAGCATTTTGTCTATCACCAAATACTTCCCTAATTGCCCCTTCCCTCCTCTTTGTGACTTGATTGTTATTACAGTGATCCATCCACCAGTCCGAATTTTGTTGAGCGGATCTCACTACCCCTGTGTGTTAGATACAAATTATGCTCTGAATGCAACTTAAATAGGTCATACTTTGAAGTACCAGCAATTTTCATATCAGCGTAAACTTTGTCTACGAGCTGAATTTTGTCAACCTCACGTTGCTGTTCTGCTATAGACAGATCAAGCCCATCAAAGCTAGTTTCAGCAGCAGTGGGTACATCAGGAAGGAAACCATCCAAGTATGGGTCATCAACCGGGTCATCGGTTAGGTCATCCCTTCGACCTAAATCATCGATTGGTATATACTCCTCTATCATTATTATATCATGAATTTTAACTTCAACTTAGCAAGAAATAAGCAGATCCCATTCCAATCGTAGCAATTGTAATAAAAGCCAACTCTCGGTTGTGTTGTTGAGGGGATGGTAAATATAAGTTTTCTAGGCGAGGCTCCGAATCTAGTCGAATAGTGTCTGCACCATAAACTTGGTTGTAAATTCTCATTGCGTCATCTACATTTCTGAATGTCTGTACAGCACGTCTTTCTGCCATAAGTCTTTGATTCATCTTATCCACCTTCTCTTGCCTATCACGAGCCCATTCAATTTGAGCTGTCTGCAGTTTTTCCACAGCTTTATCATCCTGTGCAGCAGGGTCCTTGACAAGCTGACTAAATACAAAGTTTGAACCTGAGAATGCTAGGACGTTTACTAAAGCCCCACCAACAAGCAAGGCAATCGTAGCCATCATCTATGAGACACATATATTTAATTGGGTGGTGTAGTAACGATTTTATCAGGAATGATACCTTGGGAAACTAGCCATTCACGAGTCATAGTAGCTGCTGTAAAGTCCAATGTAAGGAGTGCTACATCACGAGGTTTCATCCCTAATGAGGGTGGTGGCTTCAAGCTTTTCATAACAGCACTTCCTAGGACTGCATAGCTCGTGGCTAGTAAAGCTATTGTTCCGCCCTGGTACAAGGAATTGATAACTTGGTTAGGCTGCGTCATTGTTTAGTATATATAACCATCTGCAGTTAGGTTCAAATGGTTTTTAGGCATGGGGAGACTGGGTGTGAGGGGACTAGGTGTATGGCGGTTTTGAGCTAAAACGACAGCAGCAGAAGCAACTACGACAGCAGCAGCTAGTACACCCCACCAAATATCCCAAGAAGCCCTAGGTGGATCTGTCTCTGCAGCCGCTTGTTCTACCCGCTGGGGTTTCTTTATCTTCCAAAGTTCCCCTTAAGCGCTCAGTCTCCTTCGAATGCGGGACATCCATCGTTATCCGTGCCTTGCGTGTCTCCGCAGCACGTTTCCCGGCTTCCACCCTCTAAGGGTTTTTCAACCTCTGTATTTCCATTGTTTATATCCTTTGCTTTTGTATATTCAATACGACGCCCACTTGTAAGAACCATACTTACTGGTGCAATCCAGAAACCCCATTTATGAAAAAAAACGCAACTAATACTTCTTAATGCAGTGTTTATAAAGGGATCTTCTCCAAGGTCTGTAGCAAGGGCCTGCTCAGTGTCAATGTTAAATATACTGGCTGCTGCACGTGCATATAAATATTTATTGTTGTTTTCTCCAAGCTCTAAATCATTCTATCACCAAGACGGGCCTCATGCAGCATGCAATCGTTCCACATCTGCACCCGACATCTCTTGAAGCTGTTGAGATGAAATATGCTTTCCTAAATAGTCTATGGACATGCCTCCATGGATAACGGCAGCTAGCTGCTTGCGGTGGTCATCTTGTGATGGCTCTTGCGACGGCTCCCCTAGTGTTTCTATAAGACTATCGATATTCATTATGACTCTACGAACACGCAATACAATGGGATAAATACACTCACAGGTGTAGTGCAAGTATGATTATTAATAATGCTGTGTTCAACATGTCGCTGAAAATTACTTGATTATTACTAAGCACAAGTTAACTATTACTATATATTACTTAACTATTACTATGTATTATTTAACTATTACTATGTATTACACAACTATTACTATGTATTACTTAACTATTACTATGTATTTCTTAACTATTACTATGTAATACTTAACTATTACTAAGCATTACTGAGCTATTACTATGTATTACTTAACTATTACTAAACATTACTAAACTATTACTAAGCATTACTGAACTATTATGAAGCATTACTGAATTATTACTAAGCATTATTGAACTATTATTGTGTATTACTGAACTATTACTAAGCAGTACTGTACTACTACTAAGCATTACTGGACTATTACTATGTATTACTTAACTATTACTATGTATTACTAAACTATTACTGTGTATTACTTAACTACTACTGTGTATTACTTAGCTATTACTATGTATTACTTAACTATTGATATGTATTACTTAACTATTACTGTGTATGACTGAACTATTACTATGTATTATCTAACTCTTACTATGTATTACTTAACTATTACTATGTATTACATAATTATTACTATGTATTACTTAACCATTACTATGTATTACTTAACAATTACTATGTATTACTTAACTATTACTGTATATTACTAAACTATTACTGTATATTACTTAACTATTACTATGTACTACTTAACTATTACTATGTATAACTTAACTATTACTAAGCATTACTTACTCAATTGTGTACTCAAAAGGTGGTCCACTTTTTAACACAAGTTTAGCATACTTTGTACTTGATAGCTTATCACGGATTTCTTGCCACTTTTCTTGTGGGATGCCACTGTTTTCTTTCATCACTAGATCAAAGCAAAGAGCTGACTTGCAGTGGAATAAAGCAATCCACTCAGTCTGTTTACGTACATCAGTAACAACCGAGTTCCATTTTTTCAGTTAATACCCATAGCGAGTGCTGATGATGTCTACCTGAAAAAGCTAAATTTGATAATGCTCTCCTCTTTTTCACAAGGTCACTTTCTGCATAACAATCATCGACTATGCAGAGGGTAGGTATACCTTGGTAGAGATTGCTTATGATTGGAAGATATTTTTGCAATTTATCTCCAGAGGGATCTAGAAAGAAGACATAGCAGTCGTTAGAAAGGTATGTTTGATTGTAAGACCAGGTGGGGCATAATATGAAAATTCTTGCAAATACGCCTGAATAGCTGGTTTCTAAGAGGTTCAACACATACTGCGTTTTTCATAGCCTGTTTTACTCCATATAATCGCAGTGTGGAGATCTCTTGGTAAGTCCATTTTTATTTAGTTTTTACATCTAACTCCACACTCTGGCTAGGCGACCGTTCTTGATAACCAGTTGTTTAACCGAGAGGACGAAGTAGTACATAATCACTGTACCTGCATCTGCATGAGTGCGGTTGATCTCCAGAGTCATGCCTGCGCTGCCGTTACCCAGCTTACGACCGTTACCATGTAGAGCATCATCATCGGTGCTGCGCAGATCAAAAACATGTGCGTAGTATTTTTGGAGATATGTTGCTAAATCGATGAAATGTAGACCGATTTCCTTAACAACTAAGCCTACCTCTGGATTAAGGCCCTCGCCCAACGACAGTCTACCTGAGCCGCATACCTTCTTAGCCTCGTCCCAGTGCTGGTATGGGAGAACGCCTTGGGCATATAGCTGGTTAGGAACACCTTCAATGGTTACACTGACCTGAGTGATATCGGGGGTCATGAAAGCCTCAGGTTTTCGTGCAAATCCACCATCATCAACTGGTTTGACGAACAACAGGACAACACCGCTGGTACTGTGTCGAGGTAAATTCAAAGGGATAGTCCACACAGAGCTAGTGAGGTCTAGCATTTCTCTCTGGTGCCTGTGTATATCTGTATAGTTTACCGGGTACTCATTTAACATGTTATTTCGGATCTCTGCTGCAAGGCTTGCTTGATTAACACCATCAAATTCCAGAGTCAAGTTTTTCAGAATGTAGGAAGCGTTGGTGTCATCGCTTGCAATGATAACCTTCTCGTTAGGTGCAAAGTATATGATGTATTCCTCCCAATCGTGCAGACCTGATGGGTGAAATGGGGCGTGGTCACTCAAGAGACTAATAAAATCTAATGGTATAGCAAATCTATTGCCAAAAGCTTTAGCAACCGCGTTGTTAACCTTATTATTATCAGCTTTATCACTAGCACCTACACGAATTTTCAAACAATTTTCTCTACTTATACTCTGGTAGTCGGCGTTATCTCTCGCGTTATAGAAAAGCCGTAGGTCTGCATAGTTGTAGAACACATCTGCGCTGTCCCACTCATGAAAACCTCACCTCCAAGTGTTACCTCTATTTTGCTCACAATGTTGCGGCCTATGTTGTTGAAAATAGTGCGATTCCCATCTGTGCTATTCAGAGTGATGTTGAAGGCCAGTCTGACCGTACCTGGGACAATGACATCATGCTGTTGCAGCTTCGGGAATTTGACAATCACATGATTACCTGCCGTGGCCGTTGAGGTATCAAGAATAATTTGATGAGTTGTGCGTACACCTTTCACACCGAGACATGTGCTGGTCCTTCGTGTAGGCGCTAGTTTCTTTCCGCAATTCATTGCCATATTGAATATATATGCATATGTTTAATATAAGATGAAACTTGCAGAGATATATTATAGCCCTCAGGATTATTGAAAAGGAACTCTAGCTATAAAGAAACTTGCAAAAGCTGCAAAGGTGTCTGAATATGAATCCCGAGCTCGGCTAAAGAAGCAGGATATGTGACAGATCTTCCTACCTCCTCCCCACTATATACCACGGCCCAAGTTTGACATTTCTACACCAAATCAAGTCCATCAAGCCGACCTCTTGTTTCTACCGCATGACAAAGTTGGACGCAAGACCTTTAAATATGCGTTAGTTGTGGTCGATCTTGCCAGTCGGTATAAAAAGGCTGAGCCTCTAAGTTCGAAGTATTCAACAGAGGTTGCTTCTGCATTTACCCACATCTATAATCATAGTCCACTCGATTGACCGAAACTACTTCAGGTGGATCCAGGGCGTGACTTCATGGATTCTGTAACTGATACATTGAAAAAGCATGGTGTTGAGGTGAGACGTGGAATCCCAGACGTTCATCGCGATCAAGCTTTTGCAGAGCGGTTTATTCGTACACTAGCGAACGGTTGTTTGGACATCAGTATGCTCAGGAAATGAAATTGCCTAAGGCTGTAAGGGAGAGAGATCGACAGAATGGGTAGAAAGACTACCTGCCGTTGTTTCAGCTTTGAACAACAAAGTCACCCGACTGATTGGAAAGGAGCCTGTTAATGTGGTGAAACAGAAACCAGCACCTCCAACTGATCGCCCTGTTGGCTTGGAGGAGCAAAAAGTACCTACCGATGTTGTAATGCGTTATCTATAGCAACCATGTGATCTGGAAGGAGGTCGATGTCGTGCTACAGATCCTGTGTGGTCTGTCAATGTTTAACGGATAGGGCGGTCTGTTACAAAGCCTGGAGAACCTGTCCTATACTATCTTCAAGATGGTCCGGCCCGTGGATTTGTCCGTGAAGAGTTGTTGATCGTTCCTCACAACACCAAGCTCCCACCAAAATAATACAACATGCAATTAGAGATAAGGTAGTATAACGATATCCAGTACGTGCAGAGAACAAGTGTGATTGGCTACCGCTAGGTAAGAAAGAAATATGTGGAAGACCTGCTATGTACGATCAATACTGGCAGCATCGAGTAGTGATTAGAAATGGTAAACGTCCAATAGTACCATGCCGCAAGTGTGGGGTTGGTGTATATTCTCGGACACAACTTTGCCGTGGTTGTGGTGGTAAAAGAATTGTTAAAAAGATGTTGCGCATTGAAAAACAAGCTCGTATAGACTTTCAAAATGTGCTTGCTGAACTTAAAAATGATGCTGTTGCGACACTGGTGTGATATGTCATAGCATACCATCTGGAGTAACGTCCTATTAGAGATATAACATATTATAGTATACAAATCTGGTGCGACAACCTATTAGAGACATAACATACCGTAGTATACAAACCCGGTGCGTAACTCTGATACGACAACCTATTAGAGATAAGATATAACATAGTATACAAATCTAATACGACAATAGCACACTACTTTGATACGATAACCAATTAGAAAAATAACATTCTATAGATAGCAGCATATGATGAATAACGTAAATAGAACTACACTTAAAAGAGAGAGAGTTGAAGCGTTGAGAAACTATGTGGTTCAAAACAATATTCTTCTTGATTACCCATCAGGCAAAAGAGGAAATCATATTAAAAAGGACTAAATAAATGCCATCATCGCTCATAGATATATGCCAGCCCGCAGACCGGTTCCTGCTCCTAGACCTGCACCAAGAGCACCGAGACATGTGCCTGCTCCGAGACCTGTTCCTGCTCCGAGACCTGTTCCTGCTCCAAGAACTGTGCCTGCTCCGAGACCTGTTCCTGCATCGAGACCACCGAGACCTGTTCCTGCAGCAAGACCTGTGCCTGCACCGAGACCTGTGCCTGCACCGAGACCTGTGCCTGCACCAAGACCTGTTCCTGCAGCAAGACCTGTGCCTGCACCGAGACCTGTGCCTGCACCGAGACCTGTGCCTGCACCGAGACCTGTGCCTGCACCGAGACCTGTGCTTGCACCGAAACATGTGCCTGCACCGAGACATGTGCCTGCTCCAAGGTTCAGACGGGCCCCTGGGACAATTGGCAATTACCTCCGCAGTTGGCAGATGAATATCGCAGATAGGCACCGATTGGGAGCTGGCCTACTAGCCCGATTGGATGATGTTTGCTCCGCAATTCACCGGAAGGTAGCAGAAGCGGTTAGAGCCCTTCGTGGATCAAAATTCCAATTAGCACTCAGAGAGGGGCTGAAGAAAGATAATGGTGATGGAGAAACAGAATTTACAAACCTAGTATATCGCAGCCGTCAGATGGATGTCCTGCAAGCAGGCAAGTGGGTGAGATTGATGCAGCGCTCAACAATGCTTTTCCACGCATGATAGAATCTCTTGAGCAATGGACTCAGAGAGGGTCATGATGGGTGGTGGATAGAGTGGAGGACCTCTGGATAAATATTGCCCAGTACCAACCACTACGAGGTGGGTCCTATATCTGTTTGCCGAAAAAACTCAAGCTAAAAAGACTATCATTAATGTGAAAAACCGTGATAATAACTGTCTTCGCTGGGCTTTCCAATCTGCTGTGTTTTCAGCCAAGAAACATCCAGACAGATGCAGCAAGTATCCCTCAAAAGACGGCTTAAACTTTGAAAGAATAGATGCTCCAGCTCCAATCTCCCAGATCGGGAATGTTGAAAAACAAAACGATATGGCTATTAACGTCTTCGGTTGGAATAAAGTGGTGATCGTTCACAGACCAGCAGACAAGACAAGAATATTCCCAGGATCAGCCTTCTATTGATTGAGAAGGCATGTAAGTTCCATTACACGTGGGTCAAAAGCCTCAGCCGCCTGCTCTTTGATCAAAGCACCTATCGAGGGCGTAAGAGCTTCTGCGAGAGGTGTCTGCATGGCTATTCCAAAGAAGATCTGCTCGAGGCCCATAGACCTGATTGCATTGGAATTGGTCAAACAGCTGTATTTATTGAGATGCCAAAAGAAGGCGAAAACAAGCTGTCCTTCCAGAACTATTACAAGCAGCTTCCAGCGCCCTACGTAATCTACGCAGATTTTGAGGCACTCACCTGTAAGATAGATGGGCCACAATCCAAGCCCGAACAATCCAATACCCAAAAGACTCAACAGCACGAAGCGTGTGGCTATGGGTATGTTGTGGTCAAGTGCGATGGTCGTACAGAACCTCCCGTAGTTTATCGAGGACAAAATGTAGCTGAAGAGTTCTTTGGGGCTTTGCAGCAGGAAGAAACTAAGATCAAAGCAGGTATGGCAAACCCGCGACCTTTGATCATCACCAGAGAGGATTGGCGCGCACACCGGACAGCACAGGATTGTCATATATGTAAAAAATCTCTACATAGTGACTCTGTCCGGGACCACTGTCATATCACAGGTAAGTACAAAGGTGCTGCGCACAATGCCTGCAACATGAAGTTGCGCCTGAGCCCCAAAACAACCACAATCCCAGTTGTGTTCCATAACCTGCGGGGCTATGACCCTCATTTGATCATGCAAGCCATCAGCAAAGTGGAAGGAAAAAATAACCTGCATCCCCAATAACATGGAGAAATATATATTCTTCTCCCTAGGTCAGTTGAGGTTCATCGATAGCGCACAATCCCTACTTGCGTCATTGGATAAGCTGGTTGCGGCTAACGACTCTGTTGACTTCCATATCACAACTGAATATGAACCGAATGATAAAAAGAGACAATTGTTATTGCGTAAGGGGATTTAGCCCTATGAGTATATGGATTCCTGGGAACGGTTTGGGAGTGCCTACCTCCGCAAGATGCCTTTTATAGCAAGCTTAAGGAGGAACATATCTCCAATGAGGATTATTAGCATGCGCAGGAGGTCTGGGGGCATTCAAATGTGGTACTATGGGAGATTATCACGACCTATACCTGCGGACTGATGTGCATTTACTAGCTGATGTCTTCGAAATATATCAGAAGACTTGCTTGCGGCAGTATGGTCTGGATCCAGCACACTGCTATACAAACCCTGGATTATCTTGAGATGCACTCTTGAATAATACAGATGTAGAATTGGAACTGTTAACCGACTATGACATGCACCTGTTCTTCGAGAAAGGCATGAGAGATGGTATTTCTATGGTATCCAAGCGCTATGCTAAAGCCAACAATCCCTACGTCTCTAGCTATGACGATTCTAAGCCTAACAATCATATTCTCTACCTAGATGCAAATAACCTGTATGGTTGGGCGATGAGTCAAGCACTACCCACGGGTGGAATCGAATGGGTGGATGAAGTGCCCTCGCTGGATACGCTTTCATCCGATGCAGAAAAGGGTTACATACTCGAGGTGGACCTTGAGTATCCTTAAGAGCTACACGACGTCCACAATGCGTACCCACTTGCTCTGGAACGTGTGAAGGTTCCGAAGGACGGTGGCTGTCAGATTATCAGAAAGGGCTTCTAAACTTATCAACTGATGTTGAAAAGTTGGTTCCCAATTTTTGTGATAAAAAGCGCTATGTTGTGCACTACCGAAATCTACAACTCTACCTCTCTCTAGTTATGAAGCTGACGAAAATATATCGTGCAATTTGGTTCGATCAAAGCAAGTGGATGGAACCCTACATCAGAATGAATACAAAACTCCGCAAGAAGGCAAAGACCAGCTTTGAGAAAGACCTCTACAAACTGAAGAACAATAGCGTCTTTGGTAAGACTATGGAAAATCTGCGTAAGCGTGTAGATGTTAAACTCCTGAGAGCCTCTAAAGATGACAAGCTTTGGCAGTGGATAGCTAGCCCCGCGTTTGCAAGGCATGTGGTATTTGATGATGATCTAGCCGCCCTACACATACACAAACGCCGGCTGATGCTTAACCGACCAGAACAAAAACGACGCGGGCCAGAACCATCCCAGCCTAATTAGTGAAACAAAAACGACGTAAAAACGACGCAAAAGTGTGCCAGAACCAGTGAAAACAAATACGACGCAAAAGTGGACAATCAATTAGAATAAGTGGGCCAGAACCCCCATTTTGTATACTACTCGAAGTATCAGTTTTCACGTGACCAAAAAAAGCACATTTTTTCTCATAGACAACTAGTGAACGTTAAGACTCCTATGAGCTCAATTGTGAATTGGTAGTAATTCCCTATAATTACTGATCTATTATTGAACTCTTGCATATAGACTTCAAATGTTTCCATTTCAAACATTACTTTATCAGATATTATCTTAAAATCATCATATCTGTTAAAGAAATTATAAGTAGCAACTTATACTTATTCTCAGTAAAGACTTTCTTGGTAAAAAAATCATGCGTGAGCTTTTGTTTCTTCATGATGATCGCCCGGGCAGACGACAAAACTTATATGTAGGCCTACTGAGGGAGCTCTGTTTTATTTATACTGAGGGAGCTCTGTTTTATTTATACTGAGGGAGCTCTGTTTTATTTATACTGAGGGAGCTCTGTTTTATTTATACAATTTATAAAGACGCATTGAAAAAATGGAATGTGATATATTGATGTATAAATATAATAAAAATTATCCCAAATTATGGTAACACATACTGCAACCGGCTAATGCAGATATCATGGATAGCTGAATGGCCAAAATACTCATAAGAGCATATCAGTAGATAATATTGTACGATTTTAAGCATTAATATGGCGGTAGATAGTAATTTAGCTCGAAATAATAACGACTGTAATTATTTCATAAGGCGGGTCAGATTATTGGGGGGAAAAACACACAATTTAATATCATTCAGTTCGGAAGCAACCCAAAAAACTGGGTACTTTGAAATACCCAAAAAATTGGGTATTTTTATGTATTACGTCATCGCATGAGCATACACATTTGACTAGCCCACAATAAACATATGGGGTTTCTCATTTTTCCGCTCCGGATTGTCCAAAATTTCAAAGGATAACCTGAAATTTGGCAGACGGATAGTAAATAGATATTAAAAACTTTTTGCCGCTGCTTTTTGAAATTCATCGTCGCCTTTTTAAAAAAATGAACAAAACAGACTGCCTATAATCCGTTTTGTTCATTTTCTCAAAAAGGCGACGATGAATTTCAAAAAGCAGCGGCATAAAGTTTTTCATTTCTATTTACTATCCGTCTCCCAATTTTCAGGATATTCATTGAAATTTTGGACAATCCGGAGCGGAAAATAAGAAACCCCATATGTTTAGTGTGGGCTTGTCAAATGTGTAGGCTCATGCGATGACGTAATACATAAAAGTACCCAATTTTTTGGGTATTTTAAAGTACCCAGTTTTTCGGGTTGCTCCCGAACTGTCATTGGGGGCAAGTAACGGTAATGAAAATTATTAGGGGAAATCCCCCCACCCTCCCCCACCCTCCCTCTCCACCACCCTCCCCCACCACCCCACCCTCCCTCCCCCAGTTTTCCCCACCCCCACCCCTTTCCGCCACTGTCGGGTTGTTTTCTTTTGGAACTAAGCATAATAAGGAGCAAATAAAAGAAGGTAGGAACTTTTTTTCTCGAGTCTCAATGAATAAATATAAAACTATGATGCAATTATTTCAATATTCTTGAAATTGTCTTCAATTTTACCAAACTTTCTTCGAAATATACAAAATATTAGAAACTTCTTTCAATTTTAATATTTTACCTCAACATTAACTCCCAGTCAGGAAACAAGCATGCAACGGGGAAGATGGATTCCCCTTCTCCCTATCGTTTTCTACGCATCTGAGACAACGAGAAAATGCTCAGTCTGCTCCGTAAATTCTTCGGAAAGGCGACCCTTTAAGTTGTGGGTAATCTCTGAAATCAAATGTGTTTGTGATCTTCATTCTTCATGCCAATTTACAGTACAAGCACCAGCCTCTATGTGCGTTTGAACCCCATCCTCCCGCGCCACCCCAGGCGCTCCTTCATTTGGACCCTCAGCCCCTTTGTTTTCCACTGTAATACCGAACACACGCGCTACACATCACCAACGCTCCTCCGTGTAGCCTTGTACACCGGTTCCTGCTATTTCGTTTTGTTTTACTCAAGTTGGCTGCAACATACCATGCAGGTAATGAATAAGGGCGCCGTAGATGGAACTACCCCATTGGAAAGATACTCTCTGCTCTTCAGAAACGAATATTGAAGCACCAGGCCTCTGGGTAGAGGGATAGGAGCCTGGGTACACATCCCCTCCACATTCACAAACTTTTCCAAAAAATGGCAAAAGTGCTGTTCTTCCATAAAAAGTGCCCCTCTTAAAAAGTTAAATGTACCACTTATACAAATAAAAGTGCCCCTCTTGAAAATAAAAAGTCTCCCTTTTGAAAATGAAAAAAAACAAACAAATGGATTACTGATTAAAATATGATGTAGGAAAATGGTCAAATTATTTGAAAGTATTAGAGAATTATGGCGGATCCCTGCGCACCCAGAGCGCGCGCTCTTAAAATGTCAGAAAATGTGCGCAAATTGTGTTAACCTTTATATCTTTTAATCGATTTTCAAAAAATTCACTCAGAAGTGGGCTAAATTTGAACACTTTGTCTTGGGAAGACCGATTAGCGCGTCTTCTAATTAAAATTCATGGATCCGCGGGATTGGTTTGTTGGAATCCTCCTTTAAGAATTGTAAAAAAAAAAAAAAGGTTCTTCCTATATTCACAGTGGTGTGAAGCCGGAATAAATTTTCCAACCGGAAAAATCATATAAAATTTGTAATTCTGATTTTCTGAATAAAATATTTCGCTACCACGTAGACTTATTAGTTTAGAATCGTCCACCTGGGGACGTGATATCCACTAGTATGATGCCACTTTACAGAGACCTGCCTGATACTACCAGCTAACCAGTGCAAATACCCAGTTACCTTTATAACCAAACAGCTTTCTTGTGTGGAAGCTCTTTGGTATAACCAGGGACATGCTATTTAGAAATAGCAGGTGCCTGATATAACTATATAATCCTAATGATATGAATGAATATCCAACACGCACTCTGCTCTCTGATACATAATGGCATTGGAAATTAATATTGATCTCTGCTCTTATTACACATTTCAAGGTCGTGATGATAATTGAATATGAACATTTGAGAGTAATTCGTATCTGTGAAAACGACGCCCCAAGTTTGACCAGGTGCGCTTTCACGTTTACTGGGTTAGAATTGACATGTCTAACTGCAAAAACCTGTTTTCCATGATTGCAGAATTGGCGAATTTCATCTTTTTTTTCAAAGGCAGACTCTTTATTATCATCGTCATGACCATGATATGAGCTTACGACCAAAGATGCTGATCATGATGCAAATGATGTTGGCAATTGTGCTGTAGACCACGGTGGTGCTTGGTGGTGTAATGCTTGTGATCACTCAAATCTAAGCGGTGTTTATGGTAAAAAGTCAGATAGTGGTGGTAAAGAGCATTAAAGTGAGAGAATCTCCCACTGTCGACGGAAAAACGTTTATTAAACATTAGAAATGAAAATTCGATAAGATTGGAAATATCTATTGGATATCCCAGCCGGCATGGCCGGTGTGGTAGTAAATCCCCCTTTCGTAAATTTGGGCCCCCGGTCCTTATTTCCTAAGGAATTTCCAGTGAATTTGGTCCCCCCGGACTGATTTTACTAGGTAATTTACGAGCGTGTCTGTACGCTTCCTTCAATTCATTTTGTGTACTGAAGTAATAAGCTAAAGCCGAAATTTGTAATGTTTATGTACGGAATAAAGCGCCGCTGTACTTGTAGAATTTAAACACAAACAATGTACTGTTGTTGTTGTTGTTGTTGTTTTTTTGTTGTTTTTTTCTCACAGAAATTATTCCATAGAAAAAATGCGGCAACACCCTTACGCAAAGAGGTCAACAGCAAAGACTGGATACTAATCACATTATTAAGCTGATAACCCATGCTGCGTAATTAAGCAAATTTTTGCACTCATTGAACATTCTTCAAACTGTGGTTAGCCCACAGATGGTTAGCCATAACACGGAGGCTTACATTCTGCTTTTCAATCCACCAGTTCACAGTTCCAGTCTGCTCATGCGCACAAGCACATTTTACTTCTAAGTTGCGAGTAAACAAACCAGACGGGCGCACAGCAAGTAAACATACAACGAGCGCACAGCAAGATACGCTCTTGGTACACGCGTAGTATTATTGCGCGTCGTTTAGAAATACGCACATTGTACATGGCCTATAAATTGGTCCTAGATTTCACTTTCTGTGTTAGAACGACATGGGTTTTTTTCCGATGACTTAATGTTACCTAGAATACTCAAAGTTACAGAAAATATTAAGAAAAGAAAAAATCGAAGCCACAGAATTTGAAATAAAATGACTTTTTACTCGCAACTCAAAATGGCGGACAGAACTGTGAACTGGTGTATTTATTGATGATTTAAGGCTTATTCTGTGAATATAAAGTTTCTACCTGTCCATACACCTTTGAAGTTTTAAATAGTCATATCGATGTTAGTTGGTGATATGTGTCTATAAAAGGTCGAACGCATGGCAAAACCTTTTCGCATATGTTTTATCTCACGAACGCGAAGAAATTGTTACACCATTGTTAGTTTCTAGTCATAAAAATGTATAATTCTACCAGAAAAGTACAACAAAATTTTGTGTCTGGTTTATTCCATTGGCATATAAAATGTTAACCCCCCCCCCCCTCCTCCTCCACCCTTATGTCGCTCACCAACCCCTCTCCTGCATCGGAGAACAGTGATACTGATAGGGGCAGGCCCCGAAAAATAACAAAAGTCAGGGATCAATTGCCCCCACCAAGCTTTGGAACAGTGGAAAGGAATTGCCCAATTTTGATCCATGTCGAAAAATGTTTCCGACTTTGGATTCTAAATTTCTGTTTTTCCTGCGCATGATCGCTCGAGACTTAGGATCGTGCCTTTTATCCTGTTTTTTCGAACCATGATCGATCCTGAGTCTGTTATACAGAGTTTAATAATTTCAAAACTTCCGGTTGTAGGGAGGGGTGTTATTTAATGAAGATCATCAGAAAATGAGAATATTAAAGAATAAAGGTTGTCACAACACAGACTCAAAGGTTGGTATTCTGTTGGTTGGATATCCGATTGGATACCCGGCTACATCGTGAACCGAGGTCATCATACCGCATAGTAACCGCTCGCATGGAGTGAAAACAAAACGATTACTTGTCCTTGTTAGGAATGTGGATAGCTTCAAAATAGAAATATCCAGGCATCTATTCTAAATCCCTTCAAGTTGTGATTTTAATTGTACATGCGTTGACTTTTAACATTTTCTTTGATTGTTTGTGATTGTGATACACCACACCTTAAATCACACACGATGGACAAAGTGCTACGGTGAAGTCCAGCATTGACGTTGAAGCTGTAGAGTAAACACATACGGACTTCACGTTCATGTAACGTACGCGCAAAACGGTGTGGGCAACAATGCTAGAAACATTCGGGCAACACGAACGTCATCAAAAGTTTCCGAGCAATTTTTTCCAAATTAAAAGAATAAACTACCAAATTGGATATTTTTTTCTTCTCGATTTTTCTGCTGCCGTGTAGCAAATGTCGCTGAAGAATTGATTTGTTTTTGCTTGTCAATATTTTTTTCACGGCAAAAATTTGGGGGAGACCCTTTTATTTATTTATTCATTCGTGAAAAAATTGATAGCTTCCCAAATCAAATGTCACTTGAGGCTTATGACCATGCTCTGTTGTTCATATCTTTTGCAACAGTAATTGTTACAAAATTGCAAGTCGTCCTTCTCCCCCACCCCCTTTCCCACCCCCGCGTTCTCCGCGGCCCATGGATAATAAGAACAACTTTGTGTATTTATGTGTTGCGTATCACGAGAATCACATTATAACCACGTACAGAAGAGGTCGTTGAAATTAAATGAAGCAAAGAAACACAAACTGACAAACAACACCCCAAAATTCGGTGATTGATGCAAAATGTCCAACAAATACATTGTATTTTATTTAGTATTTTTTCTTTTTAGAATTAATTCCAGGTGATATGAATATGCATTGAATTACAATTAGTATTTTTTTCGGTAACAAATTCTTCCAGTTGATATGAAAATATTGGTTGTCTTTTTTAATAAGAATATGACTACTGACAGATATTTGCCGATGGATGCCCCTCCACCCTTTCCCTTTAACTTTAAAATATGTCATCTATTACCCAAGCTATATATGTGATTAAAGAATATAAATCAGTGGATTGTTTTATTTTTATTTTATGGTAACTAGCCTATATTGCACCTCCTCGATCTACGCGTCTTCAACCGCCGTCCGAATTTTGTTGTCTTAATTTTGCAGTTCTCTCTCTGTAAAAAGCAAAAATAAATCAGAATAAATCATAAATCATAATTACAAATATAAAGAAAAAAGTTAAGTATGTTCTTATATATATGTGAAACAGGATTGTAGCCTGCGGTCAAGGGGGACCCCTCAACCCAACACATTTTTTGTATTCAATCTTTCAAAGAAAACAAAAAACTCATTACACCACGCAGCCACCTTCCCCTCTCCTCCCAAAGAAGGTTGTCCGCATATAATTTTGAATAATACATACATACAGTCCCTATAATCATACGCGGGGTTTAGGGGATAAAGGAATGCACTCCCCCCAACTTTCCCCGCTCACACACACTTTTCTTTTCTCCGAATTTATTTCTTTTGCGCGTTTTTTTTTTTTTGTATTCCAGAGTGATTTCGTGATTTCCCCCCACTTGTGACATTGCCCCCTCCCCTCTATTCTCGGTAGGCAAATCCTGTCTATATGACTAGTCATTGCAGAAATATGGGCAGTTACTTCAAGGAATTTTGATCTACCATCAGCCTGTCAGCGCTTTTAAGCATTAGTTCAGCGGTTAAACAAGTTCATCTTATTTGAAAGAGAACTAACTGTTTTAAAGGAATAAAATGGTGAAGAAACTATTTCAATATCGTGTATAACTTTTTAAGTTCGATCTCATTTTAGTAGAAATGACTGGTGTGGAAAGTCTGTGGTAGAAGGTTGGCGCCACATGTTCACTTTCTTACCAATTGTAACTTTCTTCTAAAGAAAATATATTGATTGCTTTTAGCCTCTTTTAGGTGGTAAATTATGATTACCTTTCTAAATTTAGATTAATACTTTCCTGACATATCTAATGCTTTTTAAGCCAAAATATCTCATGAAAAATATAACAAAATACATAAAGACGTGGATGTGAGGATGATTTATTTAGACTGTTAAAATTTTGTTTCCTATAAGACAATCAAACGTGCTTGACCACTGAACTGATCATGTAAAATGATAACAAAATCTGAAAGACCTTCAAACTGTATATCTTCTTAACCGAATCAGATCTTTTATTTTTATTTTTAACACTTATAATCCCAGTGGTCAGGTTGTTCATTTTATTGTTCTCTTTCACGTAAGATGTACAAACTCGTGCAGTTTGTACTAAACTTATCCTTAAATTTCGAACCGTTTTGACGTACCGTTTGGGGCATACCGTTTTGACGTACCGTTTGGGGCATACCGTTTTGGCGTACCGTTTGGGGCGTACCGTTTTGGCGCACCATTTTGGTGTACTGTTTTCGGCGGAGCAATGTTATTCACACGTCACGTCCATTAAGGGATGATTTTCTTTTTTTTTACCAACTTTACTTTACAGGTCCAATAATAAACTTTGTCCTTATTTCACCTGTTCACTTTCAACTATAACGACTTAATTCAGGAAAAGGCTTGAAAGTTTAAAATGAATAGGTTCAAACAAATGGGTTTCCTCTTTGCAGTCACAAATTAAAACAAGAATTTTTATAATTAATCATGATAAGGCTTTAAAATTCAAAATGATGCAAAATGGTCAATTTGTGGTCGATTTTGCGATTTGCATTTGTTGCAGATTTTGCTACTTTCTTGGTTTATTACGATTGTCACTATTCAAGTGTAGGTACCTGTCCATGAATTTTTCAGATTTGTAGACGTGTAGCCATTTATTATACAAAGTTTGTTTTCAGAGCGAAAATTCACGTCAAGTGTCGTCGAGAGGGGGACGGGGAAGCAAGGGAAAAGTTCTCTGCGCATGCGTTGCCTAGATTCGGGGAAATGTACCTGGAAAAATTGGCGAAATCCCAAGCTTGACAATGGCGAAAATGGTATAAATTACACTAAAATAGCTGAAGACGGTTTTTCCTTCTTTTTTTTTTTTTTTGCCCGTCGGAATTTTTCGAGACTGAGAGGCCTCTAAATGTTAGTTTGCTCCTGTCGAAAATTTGTTTTTAAGCAAGAAATTTTGGTGTTGAAACATGTAAGCAATACGTCATTTGCAGCATTAATATGATCAAAAATGACTTTAGTAAATACTGAAATTTTGAGAGCTTTCGGGAGCCTTTAGCTGGACTCCCACGTGTAAAACCATATTTTATTTGCAGCATATTTGAAAGAACTTGGTAAATATTTGATTTCAGAAAGATATGTACTTAATTTTAAAACAGAAAGTGAGAGTTGGGAAACTGCAACCATGTCCACGGGAAAAACGACCCTTACGTAAAAAGTTCGCAGTCCCTTAACTGTGGAACTGACTCCGTAGCCTCGCAATTCTCTCGGCGGCTCTGTTCACGTATATACGCTTAAACTACGCGTTGTATATATCAAATCATTTTTTTTTAACATTAAAAAAATCCACAGAGCAAACAATTTCCTACTTACTGTTTACATCTTGACAAGTAGACATGTCGACCTTCACAAGGAGTTCGTTTTGGATAAAGCAAGCCTGCATATCGAGTTCGCATTCATGAGTGTATACTACCCCGTTACTTCCACATACAGCGTCTCCGAGAAAACCCACGCAAGAATCACAAGGAGTATCACCTCGACCTATACGAACAAATAAGGTGAATACTTCAACTCAAAACAAATATTTAAAGGTATATGGACAGGTAGGAATTTTATAATCACCAGAGAGAAGTTTAAAATTTAAACAGGACAGTCTTTAAATTACGTAAAAAGCACTTTGGACATGGCATCGGTAGACATTAATTAGACAGCGTATCCCGAAAGCAAAAGTGGTGCCATCGAGTTGGGAGCGAGATAATTAAAAGAGGGAATTAAAATGAATACAATTTCTAGAAACATTGTTATCATTGTCATACAATAACCGGATACCAACAATCAAAACTGTGATTTCTACCATTTTTAATTATTATTCTTTTTAATTTTGCTCGTCCGGCCCTCGTGTAAAATATGCAGGCTGGCCCATTAGTACCACAAGTTTTGTAGTGGTGGGCCAAATGAAGTAATAAAGTGGGCCAAACGACCAAACATTATATAAAGAAAAAAGTGGTCTTACAGCATGTCATTCTGTTGTCTTTGTCTGGGATGTCATACACACTTTGTATTTCTCCACTGACTGTCGAGAATAGAAAACAGATCAATAACTAGAGCTCCCACGATATGTCGATTATCGCGATATCATAACATTAATTTGTTCGTGATATCGAAATACCTTGACCAATATATCGTGATATGCCATTCTCACATGTAAGCTAAAATTTGTGAAACATATTTTTAGAAATATTTTAATGTATAGAATTTTAACAGAATATTTGCAGCAAATCTGATCCTCAAGTTATATGTTATTTTTCCGTAGCTCTTGGGTTTTATAAGATAAATGGGATCTGCATGCTAAAAACCTACGCAGTTTCGAAAGTTGACAATCGTAAAATAGATAATCGTGATATAGTGATATATCGCTATATTTTTGTCCATGATAATCGATATCTGATTTAAGCTTACCCATATCGTGACAGCCCTTTAGACAACACTTAGCTCCGTTTGAACTGTTGAAATTCAATATATTTATGATGTCATACCAGACGATATAACTTAGTCAAAATATCGTCTCGTATGACTTATTAAGTGTTTTATGACTTATTAATATTTACAGTGAAATTCTCACTGTATAAGCTTACGGGTAACCGTATTGAAGCATGCAAGGAGTCGTGATTGACAGCAGCATTTCCAGACTTTTTAAGCAAAGGGCCAGAAATAGGCGTTTCACGCCGTATCTAAAATTGAGCTTACTCGTCGTTCTTAAACTGAGCATTATATTATTATAAGTAAATATGCGTTCACCGGCTTTTTTTCATTTTTTATCATGGCCTTAAGTTGGCGAAGTACATATCATTCCAACATGACGTTTGAGAGGCTAATGAACATTTGTGTGAATATTAAAATCGCATCAAAATCAATTAACATGACATGCCAAATATAGACCAGTAAATTCACATCAAATGTCAGCTATATAGAAATATAAATACACATAAAATTTAAATAAGTAAATTCATTTAAAATGCCAGGTATATACATGTAGTAAATTCACATAAAATCCTAGTTATATAAACATATAAATTTCCGTAGAAATTCAAATAATTGTTAAAAAGTTTACTCATCTACTTATAAAGATTTTATTCACATTTTTGTCTCCAAAAAGATGAACGAGGAGGACAATTATAAGTATATTCAATTATATACAATTACAAGCGATTTCATGGAAATTACAAGTTCAACACCGATGCTACAGTAACAA